>CAUYTI010153930.1:0-22506 GCA_963575145.1 Galago senegalensis
AAAAAAAAAAAAAAAAAAAAAAAGAAATTTTCCCCTGAAGAAAGAACTTTGCCATGGCAGCAACAAATGAGAGGCTTTATGAAAAATAGTATCTAAAGTTCATTTTAAAATTTCCATTTCTGGCTTTGCTGCAATCCCTGACCTCATCCACAAATTAAGCAGCCTTACTAAGTGGACCCTGAAAATTTTAAGGGGAGGAAAAGAAGGCAAAAGAAGGGGAAGATTCAGTAAGAACCAGATTTGGAGAAAGAAGAAAAAAGCACAGCAGTTCAAGCCTGTAATCCCAACATGGGAGGTAGAGGAGGGACTTTCCCTTGAGCTCAGGAGTTGGAGACAAGTCTGACCAAGAGTGAGACCCCATCTCTACTAAAATTGAATAACTAGGAGATGTTGTGGTGGGTACCTGTAGTCTCAGCTACTCGGGAGGCTGAGGCAAGAGAATCACTTCAGCCCAGGAGTCTGAGGTTGCTGTGAGCTGTGACATCACAGGACTGTACCACCCAGGGCTACAGCGAGACCTGGTCTCAAAAAAAAGGAAAAAAACAAGTGGCTTTCCATCACTCCATGCCAGAGAGAGAGAGAGAGAGAGAGAAGAATCATCATAGTCCACAGAACAGCATAATGGCCATTGAAAATAGACATAAACATAAAGCTTATCTTAGAAGTACAGGTAAAACTACAGTACACCTGTTATCTGTGATTATTGGTAGGCTAGGTAGTGAGTGAATTTCCTGGGTTGCCTAACTGATTTAGGAACTGAGTTGCATATTCATTTAACTCTGCATTTCTACAACATCTTTCTTTTATTTCCTTACCCAAATGTCTCTAATATGTTCATGGAAATGACTAGTTTTTGACATTTAAGGGAAGATGAATTTTAAGGAATAGATGAAAAAATCACTAAAAGTAAACGATATAGTTTACATTGTAAAGATAGTTTATGTGTTCTATAAATAGCACGTATGTGTCTGTAGACATGGCTTTCAGGTGCACGCACACACGTGTACGTTTCCTCACATGCGTTTGAAGAAGCGCATCTCCTTGCCCGTTCATTTACCCACCTGGTTCTCATATTTTGCTCATAAATGGGTTATTTTATTTTCTCACATCCCTTCTCTTCAGAGGCTTTTCTTTTTCAGTTTTCTCTTTAATGAATCATTTAAAAAAAAAACCAAAAAACGTGCTAACCATAAAGTTAGTATTCAGAAAAGTACTAAGAAGAAAGAAAATCCCAAATCTCGACACCTGGAAGGTCCACTGCTAGCATTTGGTGCCCATGAATTCAGATCCCCCAGTGAGATACAGCAGGGGACGCGGTGGCTGGTGAGAACCAGCTCTGCTCATCTCTTCCCAGGTCTGAGCTCAGGGACAATACATTGGCAGATTGAAATTGGTTCTAATGAGCGTGTTTATAGCATGAAAATAGGCTCCATCAAAGGGCTTTTGTTTTGTTTTGTTTTGTTGTTGTTGAAAGCCAATTAATAAACACGTATAAGCCCACATACCACTGGATTATCTCTATGAACAGACATAGAAGGATAATAAACATTTCCATAGAAAGACAGATAAAAATTACCTTCTGGTGTACATTACATGATTTAATAGGATCTTTTCAAGGTACTGCCAGACACAGCTGATCTCAAAGCAATTTCTCAGTTTAACAAAAGTAACCCCTCTGGGTTGTGTCCTGTGTCTGTGTATCTGGACCCTGATCTGGAGCTGTCCCCCTAAACCTCCATTTTCTTTTTTCTTTTTCTTTTTTGCAGTTTTTATCCAGGGCCAGGTTTTGAACCCACCACCTCTGGTATATGGGGCCCACGCCCTACTCCTTGAGCCACAGGAGCCACCCCCAAACCTCCATTTTCATGGCAGCTCTTTCTTGGGTGTGTTTTACCCTAAAGTTTCCCGTAGCCTTGTTCCCCCTCTGTTCAACCTCACAGCGGTCTGTGTCCAGGCCTTCCTTAAACTCCTGAGCCCTCAGGAGCACTCTTCACTGGCTTCCCACTGTAGCCGCAGATTTCATCTCTTAGTTCAGACTCTTGTTTAGAACTTTAAATTTATACTTTAGAAAAACTATTATTGCATCAAAGTGGTTCTCAGCCTGAAACAAGTCCCTAAAATTGATCATCCTAGTTTGAGACAAATTAGTATTTCCTGATTCATAAGGACAGTGAACTTGGAACGTTCTAATGGGCCAGTAACCAGGTCCGTACACCCCTTTGTCCATTTATTAAAACCTTCTTCAGATTAATGCGAGGGTACAAAAACTAGGTTACAATTCGTTAGGCAGAGTCCCTCTTGCAGTTGTGTCCTGCCCCCAGGAGGTGTCCCCTACACCCTGACACTGTGCTGGTCAAGTGGGAGCTCACCAATCCCCGCCCTATTCCCCCTCCCTGCCCCGGGTTCCCCTTCCCGCAACTTGAATTGAATTGAGTTTTTCTCTTATGTGGGCGTGTATTAGATTCTCTCCTGGCTTCTTGTTAGTATTGAGTACATTGGATATTTGCTTTTCCATTCTTGTGATACGTTACCAAGAAGAATGTGTTTCAACTCCATCAGGTTAATACAAGAGACGTAAAGTCTCCATCCCTTTTATGGCTGAATAGTGTTCCATGGAATAAAGCCCGAGGTGGCATTGTAGTGATAGTCACTGCCTTTGTTTATTGTTTTGAAATTACTACACAAATTACATGTAGATATCAAACTTTGGCTAATGCTTATAACAAATTTCTAATTATTTTATTTTTATTTTTATTTTTTGCAGTTTTTGGCTGGAGCCAGGTTTGAACCCACTACCTCTGATATATGGGGCTGGCGCCCTACTCCTTTGAGCTACAGGCACTGCCCCAAATTTCTAAATTTTTCATTAAAAAGTTATAATGAATATTCTTATTTATATATGTTTACTTACAGATATATTTATTTCAATAGATTGTATCCAAACTTATTTATACTTTTATGTAGAATTTTGCTCTTAAAACTTAACCTGTTTTCTTCCTTAATTTTACCCTTGATTTTAGCCAAAAGACTGAGAAGTGATTTCTTCCTTAATTTTATCATAAAAGTAGTTAATGAACTTAAATTTGAAAATCAGGACATTTGAAATGACAAACAGAAGAGAAATATTTTATGGACTATGAAATTAAGAGAGAAGCCAACATACTCTGCACTGGAGGCATGAAGCATAGCCCCTGTTTAATTAATGGAGTTATTTCTTTCACGGGTCAGGTCTTTTGTTCAGACGTATTTATAATTTTATATTGTCCCTCTGGACTTTTACATTGCTTCCTCAGTAAATGTTTTTGTGTCTAGATGCTTTTTGGTGCAGCCCACCGGCATATTATTAAAAGTTTAATGACCATTTTTAAAAAATAAAGCCCTCATCTGTAGAATTTGCATATGTTCACAGCGTAAATACCCCTGTAATGGTCAATTTCAAGTAGTCACAGTGAATTCCGCAAAAGTGCCCTTGGGAAAAGCCAAGCGAGGTTGGCCCTGTGGGCCCTGCGTGTGGCTGTGCACACCGCTACCTGTAGGTGCCCTGTTACCTGCCTGCACCCCACTACCTATAGGTGCCCGTTACCTGCTGGTGCCCCGCTACTTGCCCGCACCCCACTACCTGCTGGTACCCCGCTACCTGCCCGTGCCCCACTACCTACTGGTGCCCCTCTATCTGCCTGCACCCCACTACCTGCCAGCGCCCAGCCACCTGCCCATACCCTGCTACCTGTCGGCACCCCACTACCTACTGGTGCCCTCCATCTGCCTGTGCCCTGCTACCTGCCCACACCAGGCTACAATGAGTGCCAGGACTGGGCCCCCTTCATCACCGTGTCCTTGCTTCTTAGAGCAACACTGAGCACCTTGTCAGTACAATAAACATCTGTTTATTCAATCACTGGACGCACAAAGGGTCCCCCCTTAATTCCAAGAAAGGATACGGTGCGGTGTCCCCCTGACGGAGGAACCACGTGAGGGCTGCCCTTTCTCGTCCCTTTCGTGAGCACAGCGAAGCAGAGGCATGTAAATAATTTCAGGATCTGATCCCTGAGATCATTTTCCAAGGAGATGATATTAACATTAATTCATTAAAAAGGAAAAAATTAAAAAAAAATATTTTCTTTGTGTTCTGGTAGTTCTGGCTCTGAACACAATATGGGTAAGGCAATAAAAAAGGACCAGGGATTTGTTAAAAATTCTGTTAAAACAAGAAAAGAGGAAGAAAGGAACAAGGAGAGAAGCAAGGGAGGGAAAGCACCTCTGGAGGGAGAGGAGAATAATCCCAGTGTCGTGGATTCTCTTGCGAGGCACCGAGTTTGCGCTCAGGAGCCCACTGCTCGCCCTAACGCCCCTCCCTGCGTTGCGCTGACCGTGCGACCTTTGCAGGAGCACTGATTTGGTTGTTGTCCTAGTTTCTTACGTGACAGTCCCATTGTAAGACTATAATGAGCAAATACAGACAAAAATCCTTAGCTATGGGTTTGACATACAGTAAACACAGCAAATTTCAGCTACAATTATTTTGTGAAAACCTAACAACACTTTGAAATTCATACAATTATTATTTTCAATTTTTAAATAAGGAGCCTGAAGATCAGAAGAGATTTATTTCACGTCACAGAGCTCTTAATCACTCAGTTCTCTTTTTCCAGGAAATGTCAGTGGAGAGTAAGATCTGGGGTTGAGTGCTGGGGATTAGATTTTAGAGGCCATGCTCTCAAACATTGTTAGTGCAAGAAGACACGTGTGCCTCGTTGCAGAAGAAAACTTTAGACAGAAAATACTTCACAACTAAGAAATCCTGAAAGAGAAAAATTACAAACTAGGAAGCAAAAATGAAATGATGTGATTAGTTAATTCATTCTCAGCGGCTTACTGAGCACCAGTTCCGCTTCAGTGATGCTTCTCTGTACTGAGAGCTCAGCTGGGAACCAATAGTCTCTATGCTCTCAGAGTCTGCTGCTGAAATAGTGTTAAATGATTTAACGAAATGGAGATGCAGCTGGCAAAGGCAGCAAAAATCTTCAGCGGAAAAATTAATGTAATTAGAAAACAGTACTTTTGGAAGGCAGGATATATCATATCAACATTAGGAAAATTGGTCTCTGTAGCAGAGAATATCACAGAGGAAGAGGTGAGGACTTCCGACATGAAGGAAGCACAGAGATGGCAACCTAAGCGGATGTATCCTCTTTCAGGAAAGATCAGTAACAAATAAATGTGCTGATATATTTAAGAAGCTTTAGGGGTTAAAAATCTCTCCTAGACCATAGATAGAAAATGCATAGCCCCTAAAATGAACAGAAACGGGGTTGGATTCAAGTTTCCCACCACGGGACTTCTGGGAGCTTATCTGCAGAGATTTGAGCAAAAAATAGTGGGATATAAATATTGTGTACACAGGTTGTTATTCCTGTCAAAGGGACGAGGAGTTGGTTGGTCTCATCTATATTGTGGTACCAGATATAACAGTTTTGAAACCTCCTGAGAAATTTTGCAATTATATACATATTATAATTATTTATAATATAATTAAATGTAATATAACAATTTAGAGCATGAAGACGCTACCTTGCGAGAAGATAGAAATAGGTATTCAATGACTCTAAATGTGGAATGAAGCTATATGCCTTAGAAAATACAATTGCAGAATAGAAAAAGAATGATATTTACAAAAAACCCCACTCCACTAATGTGTATAGCAAGTAAAGATCTTAGCAAATACTACAAAAATTGGGAGAGACATATTCATTCCCTATTATTACTGTAACAAATTATAATTTAGTGCCTTAAAATAGTACAAATTTATTATCTTGTAGTTCTGAAGGTCAGAAGTCTGAAATGGTTTTCATTAAGCTAAAATCAAGATGTTGACAAGACTGCATTTTTCTTTTTAAAATTTCAGTAGGTTCGGGGGGTTGCAATTGTTTTTTGTTACATGGATGAATGGTATTGTATAAGGGTGCGGTGGGGGCTTTTAGTGTGCTGGTCACCAGGATAGTGTACATTGTAGTCAATGAGTGATTTTTGATCTCCCTCTCCCCCCTCAATACTCCCCTTTTTCTTGTTTCCAATGTTCTTTGTACCCACGGTTTAGTTCCCACTTGTATTTGTTTTCCCATTCCTGAGATACTTCACTTAGGATAATAGTCTCCAGTTCCATCCAAGCTGCTGCAAAAGACACATTATCTCATTCTTTTGTTGGTGAGTGGGATTCCATGGTGTGTATGTATAGCATCCTACATTTTCTTTAACCACTCATTAATTGATGGGCATTTTTAGGTTGATTCCATATATTTGTAACTATGAATTGTTCTGCAACAAAGGTTCAAATACAGGTGTCTTTTCAATGTAATCATTTCCTCCCTGTTGGGTAGACACCCAGTAGCAGGATCACTGAGTTGAATGTTAAGTGTATGTTTACTTCCTTGCCGAAGCTCCATACTGTTTTCCATTGAAGTTTCCCATAAACAGTTAATAAGTATTCTCTTTTCACTACACCCACATCAACATCCAGTGTTGTTTTACTTTTTAGTAATGGCCATTCTGATGGGGGCAAGGTGGTATCTAATTATGGTTTTAATTGGTGTCCCCTGATGATTATAGATATTGAATGTTTTTTCAATGTTTCTTGGTCATTTGCCTACCTTCTTTTGTAAAGAATCTGTTCATGGTTTTTGCCCACTTTTTAATGGAGTTCTTTCTTTTTCTTGTTGATTTGAGTTCCTTTTAGATTGTGGATGTTAGTCCTTAGTCAGATGCATCATTTGTGACTATTTTCTCCCACCCATAGAATGTCTATTTACTCTGTTGACCATTACCTTTGTCATGCAGAAACCTTTCAGCTTAATTGAGACCCATTTATTTATATTGTTGTTACTGTATTTGCTTTTCGGGTATTAGTCCTAAATTCTTTGCCTAGCCCAATGTCCAGAAGTTTTCCCTAAATTTTCTTTTAGCATTTTTATGGTTTCAGGTATACATTTAAGTCTTTATTCCATTCCAGTTAATTTTTGTATATGGTGAGACACAGGGATCTAGTTTCATTTTTCTGCATGTAATCACAAGAGTCCTTAAAAGTAGAAAAGAAATGCAGAATCATCAGCATTAGGGTAATTTGGTGAGGAAAGATGGGATGGATCATTGCTGGCTTTGAAGGTAGAAAAGGGCTATGAGCCTGGCAACATGGACAACTGTGGAAGCTGGAAAACAAAGCTGTGATTACATGTGGCTATTCAGTTTTCTCAGCACCGTGTATTGAATAGAGCACCCTTCCAGCATATGCTTTTGGCTGCTTCACTAAAAATCAGTTGTTTGTAGCTACGTGGTTTTATTTCTGAGTTCACTATTCAGTTTCATTGATTATGATATGCCCACTGTCACCATGAACATAATAAAGGAAGTACTAGCCAGAGCAATCAGGCAAGGGAAAGAAATAAAGGGCACCAAAATTGGAAAAGAGGAGGTCAAATTATTTCTGTTTGTCAATGATATTGGCAATTTCAATAACTTGGAAATTTCTAATAACTTGGAAATTTCTCCAAAAGACTCCTATAATTGATAAAAGAATTCAGTAATGTCTCAGGTTACAAAATTAATATACACAAATCAGTAGCATTTCTATACTAATGACAGTCAAGCTGGGGGTAAAATGAAGAACCAATGTATTTATCATAACAATGAAGAAAATAAAATACCTATGAAGATACTAAACCAATGAGGTTAAAGATCTCTACAAGAAGAACTATAAGACAGTGATGAAATAAATATTAGATGACACAAAGAAATGGAAAAACATCCTATGTTCATGGATTGGAAGAATTACTATTGCTAAAATGTCCATACTGATCAAAGTGATTTACAGATTCAATCCAATTTACATAAAATACCAACATCATTTTTCACAGAATTAGAATAAACAACCTCAAATTTCATATGGAATCAAAGAAGAGCCCAAATTGCCAAAGATAACATAAGCAAATGGGACAAATCTACAAACATCACGTTACCTTGCTTCGAATTATACTACAAGAGCATAGTAACCAAAGCTGCATGGTACTGGTGTAAAATGCATTTTTTTTTTCTTAAGGGTCTGTGGAAGCATCTGTTTTCTTATCTTTGTTTTTCAGCTTCCACAGTTGTCCACATTGCCAGGCTTATAGCCCTTTTCTGCCTTCAAAGCCAGCAATGATCCATCCCATCTTTCCTCATCAAATTACCCTAATGCTGATGATTCTGCATTTCTTTTCTACTTTTAAGGACTCTTGTGATTACATTGAGCTTACCCACACGATCCAGGTTAATATCTAATTTTATGATCAGCTGATTAGCTACCATAATTCCCCTCTGTAATATAACCTAACATAGTTTAGAAGTTTTAGAGATCAGGACAGAGACATTTGGGAAGCTACTATGTTGCTGACAATAGATGGTAGGAGGTTTAAATTTTATAGCCAAGGACAGGAAGTATTCATTTATGAGGTGTTATATATTACATTTATACAGTTTTTCCTAATTTAAAGATTGTCTGATATGTCCTCAGGATAGGATTTCACATTGTTGACAAAAATATTGCTGAAATCAAGCAAGAGAAAGATATAAAGGGCATCCAATAGGGGCAAAAGAAGTTAAATTCTCACTCTTTGCTGACAGTGTGATCTTATACTGACAGAACCC
The DNA here is from genome assembly GCA_963575145.1 of Galago senegalensis. NCBI lineage: Eukaryota > Metazoa > Chordata > Mammalia > Primates > Galagidae > Galago > Galago senegalensis. The sequence continues at coordinate 8,677 of CAUYTI010153930.1, forward strand.
CAAAGACCCAACCATAATACTCCTGGAAATTATCAAGAAATACAGTAACCTCTCAGGGTATAAAATCAATGTCCACAAATCAGTAGCCTTTGTATATGCTAATAACAGCCAAGTTGAGAAGCTAATCAAAGACACAATTACCTTCACAGTAGCTTCAAAGAAAATGAAATACCTAGGAATATACCTAACAAAAGAGGTGAAGGACCTCTAGAAAGAGAATTATGAAACCCTAAGAAAAGAAATAGCCAAAGACATTAACAAATGGAAGATCATACCATGTTCCTGGCTGGGATTAATCAACATTATTAAAATGTGTATACTACCCAAAGCAATCTACAGATTCAATGCAATTCCCATTAAAATACCAATATCATACTCTGAAGAAATGGAAAAAGTAGTTCTTCATTTCATATGAAACCAGAAAAAAAAAAAAAACAACAACGAGATAGCCAAGGCAATTTTTAGTAATACAAACAAAACTGAAGATATCACCTTACCAGACTTTAGATTATATTACAAATCCATAGTGATCAAAAAAGCATGGTATTGACACAAAAATAGAGACATAAACATGTGGAACCACATAGAAAACCAAGAGATGAAACAAGTCTCCTACAGCCATCTGATCTTTAATAAACTAAAAGCACATCACTGGGGAAGAGAATCCCTATTTAATAAATGGTGCTGGGAGAACTGGATAACCACATCCAAAAATTGACCCAAGATGTATAAAAGATTTAAATCTAAGGCATGAAATGATAAAAATCCTAGAAGAAAGTGTAGGAAAAACTCTTGAGGATGTTGGCCTGGGCAAAGATTTTATGAGGAAGACTTTAGTGGCCATTACAACAACAAAAATAAACAAATGGGACTTAATCAAGCTGAAAAGTTTCTGCACAGCTAAGGACACAACAATTAAACTGAACATACAACCTTCAGAATGGGAAAAAAATATTTTCGTGTTACAAATCTGACAAAGACTTGATAACTAGGATCTACAGAGAACTCAAATTAATCAACAAAAAAAAGGGTAAACAATCCCATCTATTACTGGGCAAGAGTCAAGAACAGAACTTTCTCTAAGGAAGAGAGAGCAACGGCTAACAAATACATGAAAAAAAGGTGATCGTCCCTGATCATCAGAGAAATGCAAATCAAAACCACCGTGAGATATCACCTAACCCCAGTGAGAAGAGCCCACATTACAAATTCCCAAAGTTCCAGATGCTGGGGCAGATGTGGAGAGAAGGGAACACTTTGATATTGCTGGTGTGGCTGCAAACTTACACAGCCTCTTGGAAAGAAGTATGGAGAACCTGCAAAGAACTCAAATTAGACCTCCCATTTGACCCCACAGTCCTAGTACTAGGCATCTACCCAGAAGGAAAAAAATCATTTTATTGTAAGGAAATTTGTACTAGACTATTGCAGCTCAATTTACAATCACCAAGATGTAGAAACAACCTAAATGCCCACCAACCCAGGAATGGATTAACAAACTGTGGTATATGTATACCATGGAATACTATTCAGCCACGAAAAAGATGGTGACTTTACATCTTTTATATTAACGTGGATGGAGTTGAAGTACATTCTTCTTAGTAGAGTGTCACAAGAATGTAAAAGTAAATATCCAATGTGCTCAATAGTAACACGAAGCCAGTAGACAATCTAATACTTGCCTATGTAAGAGAAAAACTCAATTCAGTTCAGTTCTTCAGAGGGGAAGAGGATGAAGGGAGGAGGAGGGATTGGTGTGTTCCCACTGAATGGACACAATGTAGGGGTATGAGGCACACCTTTTAAGTGCAGGACACAACTATAAGATGGACTCTACCTAACAAATTCAAATATTGTGACCTGGTTGTTTGTACCCTCACATTAGCCTGAAGTTAAAAAAAAAAAAATCTTTTGCCTGAAATAAATAAATATTGCTGACGTGATGTTAGTTCTCATGTATCATATCAGAGGGTATACAATATGCTTTTGTCCCATAATTCAGCATTTCAACTTTGATTACTTAACCAAGGTAGTATTTGACAGGTTTCTGCACTGAAAAGTTATAATTTTTGCTTTGAAATTAATGCGTGTATTGTGGGTAATTTCATCCTGTGTAACTATCTTATCACAGTTTTGCCCACTAACTTAAGCACTCATTTTTAATTCTTTTCTGGAACATATTAACAGTGTGGGGAAGTCAATTGGATTAGCCTGTTGTCAAATTTACTTTCATTCATGGACACATATAACCTTCTGTCTAGTTAGTTAAGTAAGTGTGCAGAAAGAGTAAGGAGAGGGTCCAGGACTGCTGCCCTTATAAAGCCTGCTCCCAGGTGTCCTTGGTTGGAGTCTGGGAACTTAAATGGTAAATAGTTTCCTATGCTGATATAGTCATCTCTTTAAATAGTTTCCTATGCTGATATATCCGTTAAGAGTGACTGCTATCCCTAGACTGTTTGTACAAACAACATGTTTTATGCTGAATACATATTTTCTAATAGGAGTCTGGAATTTAGATATATATACTAGGAAAAAGCTCCCCATTTGAACATCTCTAATAAGAACCCTATATGCTAAGTGTCTAGTGAACATCAGTTGGTAGACAATACTTTCTACGTATTGTCATAAATTGCTGCTGAAAGAATGACCCATGTCCCGTGTGACTCCACTGAGAGGGCTGTGCCTGCAGACTCACTCCCTGTGGCTTTCACATGGCTGACTCTGCTCTGTATTCTTTGTGTGGTGACTGCAGCCTGTGAGCACCCTGTATTCTGGGCCCACTGAGCCTGTCTAGTGGTTTACCAAACCTGGGAGTAGCTGTGGGGGCCTCTCTCTGACACAAGAATTGATTGAGATGTCACCATAAGATGCCCAGCCTAAATAATTTATTGATATACATTCTGTGAACAGAATCATCCTAGTGTGGTGGTTACTGTCTGCATTCAGACGGGTGTGGAAAGAATATTCAGTTAACTGAGCTGAAGCACAACAAGGCAAATCCAAGAAGCTCATTTCTATGGCAGTTTTGAAGACATAGATACCTCATCTTGCTCAGATTATCAGGAAAGACAGCGGTATATAGATTAGCCTTAAAATAATAAGTGGGTCTTGGTTAGGGTGACCAGATTTTAACATCTGTAAGGCGGGACAACATGGCCAGGTGCGGAGCAGGGGTGGAGCGGGAGCAGGGGACCAGCAGGCAGAGCCTGACAACAATGCAAACTTTGATAAGCAGTTCTTGATAATCACTTCTCAGCAATTATTTATTACAATTTAACATTATAAAATTAACAAAAATAATATAAAACTCATATTCTGGTGTAATAGCCATATGGTGGCCAAAACCTGTATATTCCCTTCTTGTTCTCCAGCCCAATCGTGCATTCTTTCCAAAAATCGGGACTTTTTTAAAACACTGCAGTCGCAGGACAAATTGTTGAAAAGCGGAACTGTCCCACCAAAATCAGGATGTCTGGTCACCCTAGTCTTGGCAGATTATGACGCCTGAAAGAAATCAGAAGAAGAGTTTTGGAAGGTAAGGGCAATGTTGCCAAAGATAATGTGTATACCCAAAGAAGTGAAATATGGAATGCATTAGAAAATAAAGCGTGATAATGACTATTACTCATCACACAAAGAGGCATTTGAATATTTTATTTATAACTCTGTTCCCTGCAAAACTTATGGATGATTACAGGAGGTCCATTAAAATTCCATGACATTTTTAAGTGTCCCCTCTTAAACTCTTAAATGCAGAACTGACCTTCCACTGGCTTCTAATTATGCTTCTCTTCTCCGCTTCTCCTTTGTGAAGGTCCATCATGAATGAGAAATGGGAATCAAATTCTTCAGAAAACTGGCTTCCCCCCTGGCGTGTCAATGACACCTCGCACCCTCTGTCCTCGGACATCAATATCACCTATGTGAACTATTACCTTCACCAGCCTCCCGTGGCAGCAATCTTCATCAGCTCATACTTTCTCATCTTCTTCTTGTGCATAGTGGGAAATACCGTGGTTTGCTTTATTGTAATGAGGAACAAACACATGCACACAGTCACCAATCTCTTCATTTTAAACCTGGCCATAAGTGATCTCCTAGTTGGCATATTCTGCATGCCCATCACACTGCTGGACAACATCATAGCAGGTATGTTGACTTGTGCGCAGTGGCGGGAACCATAAAAACGTTTACATCATGTCCCTGCAGCCATAGGGCTGTTCAGGCATATGGAAGCCCAGCATGTGCCGGAACTAGCACCTGTTCTCGTGGTATCTACATTCTGAAGGAGGATCAGACAAGAAACAAATAGGCGTGTTAGTCACAGAAAGAGAATGATTATGGAGAAAAATAAAAGTGACATAGGTGGAGATCATTATTTTCACAGAATGTTCACTGAACGTCATCAGGGGACAAGATTGAGCACTTCTTACCTGAAACCTTTGAATTTGCTCAACAGAATTCAGGGCACATGTAACATGGTAGAATTATTATTACCCTGGACTGTGAAGTTTAAGGAACTGATACATCTGGTTTCCACTGGTGGGATGTCTTTAATCCAACATAAATAGAAATTTAGGCATTTCTGTGGTGGCAGAGAATTCTAATAGTTTTCAGGGAAGATAAGATAATCCTAATGGTTTATCAAAAAGTGGTAATTTATGTATGTACAGTGAGTGAGTTCAGGCTGTAGGGTTAGGGACCACCTTCAGTAATGATGGTTTACATGTACACTGTGAGTGAGCTCAGGCTGTAGGATTAGGGAACACCTTCTGTACTGATGGTTCACATGTGCACCGTGAATGAGCTCAGGCTGTAGGGTGAGGGCCCACCTTCTGTAATGATGGTTTACATGTGCACCGTGAGTGAGCTCAGGCTGTAGGGTTAGGGACCACCTTCTGTAATGATGGTTTACATGTGCACCGTGAGTGAGCTCAGGCTGTAGTGTTAGAGACCACCTTCTATACTGATGGCTTACATGTGCATCATGAGTGAGCTCAGGCTGTAGGGTTAGGGAAAACCTGAGGTACTGATGGTTCACATGTGCACCATGAATGAGCTCAGGCTGTAGGATTAGGGACCACCTTCTGTACTGATGGTTTATATGTGTACCGTGAGTTAGCTCAGGCTGTAGGGTTAGGGACCACCTTCTGTACTGATGGTTTATATGTGTACCGTGAGTGAGCTCAGGCTGTAGGGTTAGGGACCACCTTCTATACTGATGGTTTACATGTGCACTGTGAGTGAGCTCAGGCTGTAGGGTTAGGGAACACCTGAGGTACTGATGGTTTACATGTGCATCATGAGTGAGCTCAGGCTGTAAAGTTAGGGACCACCTTCTGTAATGATGGTTTACATGTGCACCGTGAGTGAGCTCAGGCTGTAGCGTTAGGGACCACATTCTGTAATGATGGTTTACATGTGCACCATGAGTGAGCTCAGGCTGTAGGGTTAGGGCCCACCTTCTGTAATGAAGGTTTACATGTGCACCATGTGTGAGCTTAGGCTGTAGGGTTAGGGACCACCTTCTGTAATGATGGTTTATATGTGTACCGAGAGTAAGCTTAGGCTGTAGGGTTAGGGAACACCTTCTGTAATGATGGTTTACATGTGTGCCATGAGTGAGCTCAGACTATAGGGTTAGGGACCACCTTCTGTAATGATGGTTTACATGTGCACCGTAAGTGAGCTCAGGCTGTAGGGTTAGGGAACACCTGAGGTACTGATGGTTTACATGTGCACCGTGAGTGAGCTCAGGCTGTAGTGTTAGGGACCAACTTCTGTACTGATGGTTTACATGTGCACTGTGAGTGAGCTCAGGCTGTAGGGTTAGGGAACACCTGAGGTACTGATGATTTACATGTGCATCATGAGTGAGCTCAGGCTGTAGGATTAGGGACCACCTTCTGTAATGATGGTTTACATGTGCACCGTTAGTGAGCTCAGGCTGTAGGGTTAGGGAACACCTTCTGTAATGATGGTTCACATGTGCACCGTGAGTGAGCTCAGGCTGTAGGGTTAGGGACCACCTTCTGTACCGATGGTTCACATGTGCAGTGTGAGTGAGCTCAGGCTGTAGGGTTAGGGGCCACCTTCTATACTGATGGTTTACACGTGCACCGTGAGTGAGCTCAAGCTGTAGGGTTAGGGACCACCTTCTGTACTGATGAGCCACAGTACCTCTTTAGCCTTACAGGTCTGGAAGTGCACATAAAGTCATCTCCAGTCCCCAATGCAATTTTGGTACATAGTACCAACTTAATAAATATTTCTTGGATTAATTAATGAGTAGTTAAAATATTCACTTTCCAAATCTGTGTTAAAAAAATGAACTGCAGCATGTCAGGTATCTTTAGAGCAGCATGAGCTGTGTCATAGTTCCCATCCTTCTCAGCTCGACATACTTCATTGAAAATAGGAAAAAGATTTCTCTGGGCCTTTCCTCTGTTCTCCCCTTTCACTGGAGCAGGAGCCAAAGAGAGTTCAGAGTGCCCATTTCATCCAGCATGTAGCACATAGATTCTCAGTTTTTTGTGATGTTTATCATTAAAAATATATTTAATAAGGCGTAACATTATCAAGATAACTGCATTAGACAAAACAAAGGTTATAAATATTGTTCTCAGGCAAGTTATTTTGCCAATAAAAAATACTCTCAATATTTTCCCTCATAAATGTTTAAATTTATTATTTAAATTTTTTGTGCCGCCTAATTTCTTTGTTTCTATTCTCAGGAAGCAGCCACTTCCAGTACTTTTGCCTTTATTTTTGGTAATTACTGCCACATTTCTAAGTTACATATTTCAATCTGTAATAGACTTGAATTTAGTTCTTAAAATCTTCTTCCTCCACACAAACACAAATATACATTCACAAACATACCTTCTCTCGTTATGTCAGTATGATTCTATCAAAATTGTTGTTAAGATCAATATTCAGAGCGTACATTCCCATTTTATATGGATTTTTCCCCTGCTGAGCCTTGGATTGTGCTGGTATCAATTTCTCTTCTATAAAACGGTCTTCATTTTCCTGGTTCTACTGAGAGTGTATTTCGACTTTCTTGGTTTTGGGGTCTACCTAGCAGTGATGTGTCCTCACACGCTCTCCCTGGAGCAGTGCTCCCTGTTGATACCTTTAACACACCTGCGACCTACAGTGGCATCTTTTCCGGAGGTTCCCCTCCTGGTGCGCCCTGTCCCGCTGCTCTCACCAGGACATGTCTCTCTCTGGGGCTGCTGCTCTGACGTCCCTCCAGCCATTCTCTTCCCCTCTCCTCAGTTCCATCCCCTGCTTTCTGGATGTTCTGTTTTCTTCTTTGTTTATTCTTTCCTGACAAATGGAGCGCTGAGAGGAAACACGTCTGCGTTGAGACCTGGTATGTCTGCAAGCATCTCACTCCACCCTTGTACTTGATTGTGCTTAGCTGAACGCAGAACTCTACGTTGGAAAATTTCTTTCCTCATAATTTCAAAGGATCGCTCTATTTTTACTGCTGTGAAATGTGTATTACTGCTGAAAAATCAGATGCCATTTATTTCTCACTTCTTTTGTTCATGGATTTGTACATTTTTTTTTGGTAGTAAAAGCTTTCAGCACTCCCCTTTATCCCCAGTCCCTCCATTTCATGACACTTTGCACTGGAGTCAGTCTGTTTGTCATTCGTCACACCCAGCACGGTTAGGCCTTCCCGTTGGGTCTGCAGCCTTTCAGCGCGGGGACACTTGACAGAGTCCCTTTCTTTTTCCTTGCTTCTTCATACTCCTCCGATACTGGAGATTTCTGGCTGATCTTTCATGTATTTTTTCTTTTCCATCTTCTGCCCCTTATTGTTCTTTTGTCAAAGATTTTCTCACCTTTCTCTTTCAGTCTCTAGGTAGAGTCCACTCTGCTATCGAACCTTAAATTCCTGGAGCTGTTGTGATTTTCTGCACGTTTTTTCTCCCCGCATGCACACGTTCCATGGATAAAATTTTTGTTATATTTCCGAGGTTATTAGTAATATTTGTGTTTGGTTTTCATTTTTCAGGTGTCCGACTCAGATGTGTTTCCCCATAAATGTCTTTCTTCCTATTTGTTTCAGTCTCTTTCTTTCATTTGGGGTTTCCCTCATGCCACTGTGACTGAGCTGCTGGTGTCTCAGACGCAGGCTCTGCTCGCTGGGAGGCTACGGTGGGCACCACCTCTTCATTTACCTGGAGTGTTCCCTGGGAAATCCACCACTGTCAAAACCTGCTAATCAGGGCTGTGGAGCAGATCCCTTTCCCAGAAGGAAACTCTCTGGGGGCTGTCACAGGTGGGACCTGAGCGTCTCTGCCCAGCAGTGTTGCCGCTGGTGTCTCCCACTCAGCCCTTCTGCGTCTTGGGCCGGTGCTCTCAGAGTCTGGAGTCTTGTGTTTCCACCTCCTCAGAGAGTACACTTCCCTTTGTCCGCCAGTGGGGAGATGCCGTGGGGGGCTGATTAGATTTTTATTTTTCCTTTGAGACAGAGTCTCAAGCTGTCGCTCTAGGTAGAGTGCCATAGCGTCATAGCTCAAATTCCTGGGCCCAAGTGATTCTCTTGCGTCATCTTCTCAAGTAGTTGGGACTACAGGCACCCACCAAAAAGACTGGCTATTTTCTGGCCTGGGCTGGATTCGAACCTGTCAGGTCTGATGTATGTGGCTGTTGTCCTAGCAGCCTGAGCTACAGGCGCAGAGCCAGGACTGATTGGATTTTTACATGATTCCTACCAACCGTGTTGTGTCCGACTTCACATTCGGTAGTTTCTGGAATCTCCATTTCTGTGGGTCTATATTCTTTTGTCCCAGAGCTGAGATTTCACTGGAGTTGGGGGAATGAGATGAGATAAACTTCTTCTTACTTTTCCGTGTTCTGCCAAGGCCGGTGCACATTCAGGCATTTTTGTTGAAATAGTGTTGTTACAACCTAAATGTTAATACTTGGGAGGCATTCTCTCTTGGTTTTCAGTCAGCAAAGTAAACCAGGTCCTTATATTAAGATGGCTTAATTAGATACATTTTTTTAGATATACTTGGATTATTTACTTTATTTCAAATATTTACATTATTAAGAATATTTTGTTTGGGGAAAATAACAGAACTTTTTAAAAGATAAATTTTAAAAAAACTAAGAAATGTATAGTATTCATCTTTTGGAAACTAGAATGTTTGCTAGAAAAAGAATACTGTTTCTTTCCTATAATAGCAGATGGTTGTGTAATTAATTATTATCTGCCTGCCATAATAATTACTAATTTCTATTGGCTGAGGTTCAGTTAGGAAGTAATTCAAAAGTAGTCTCTCAGCCTACTCTTTGGAAATTAGAATATGAATGAATGTATTCTATTTGACAATTTACCTTAGAGGAATTTTTGTTCAAAGTGCTCTTTATTCTGGAAGAACCTATGAGATAAACTGTCTTGTTACCTTGGGTAATAATAAACATGATGATCTATTTTGTATGCAACTCCTAAACGTAATTTAGGAGCACATTTTCAAATTAGAAAACCAAAAACCCGACTATTCTTTTAAAGTTCATTACTGCTAAGGGTTAATGAGTTGGACTCTGGAACCTACTGCCCAGGTTCAAATACTTAAAAGGTGTTAACTAGCTGGGCAAGCTCTGTGGTATTTGTTTCTTTGTTATCTTGTGTATATTGCGAAGAGAATGATACAGCAGAAGCTGGTTGCAAGGATTATGTTAATAGATGTAGCCCATTTATAATAGTGTCTAGAATGCTGTAGCTCCTACATCAGTTTTGACATTAGTGTACTAAAAATATAGCTCTGGAGATGAAAATGCTGTGAAACATTGTTTTTTTTTTGCTATCACTCAGAAAACAGTTGCATTCGCTTTGATTTTTCAAATTTTGTTTATATTTTTAATGAGGCAAAAAAATCTTCATCTGTTAAAAGGCTGTTCCATCTCCCTTTCAGGGTGGCCGTTTGGAAGTGCAATGTGCAAGATCAGTGGGCTGGTCCAGGGTGTGTCCGTCGCAGCCTCAGTCTTCACTTTGGTCGCAATAGCTGTAGACAGGTGAGTCAGTGCCAAAATCTGCATCTAGAAAAAAGGACGTGTCCAGGGTGGCGCCTGTGGCTCATAGGAGTAGGTGCCGGCCCCATATGCCAGAGGTGGCGGGTTCAAACCCAGCCCCAGCCAAAAACTGCCCCAAAAAAGGGGAGTGTGACTGGGACCAATCCACCAGAGAAATATATAATCTGCTAAATTTGGGCACATATGTCCCAAATTAATAATTTCTAACTTTTTAAGAGCAAAGGGTATACCCAGTAAAGGCTGAGTGACAAGCAAATACATTTTTGAACTTTCCACATTTTAAAATTAAATAATTAGAGATGGTACAGTTTTTATAGTTTTTCTTCCCAGAATCTAGAATTTTCTCATGGAAGAAATGAAAATGTGATGAAATAAATGAAATCTTATTTTTTCACTTAATTTCAAATAAACGAAATCTTAAATTTCATTCAGATTTTGTGATTGTAAGTCATTCTTATCCATTCATATGTTTACACACTTTGTTGAGAGTTTACGTTATGCCAGGTACCGGGCTGGTTGTGTAGCATGGAAACAAATTAGATGAAGTGCTGCAAAATTAGAAAGTGTAAGGTCTGGTGGAGTAGACAGGTGTACTAACAAACGCTTACAGACGATGCTTGCTACTAGGGATCCACTGTGTCCCAGCTCTCTGGCAGGACAGGGAGTAGTGGGGTTGCAGGAGAGGCCAAGACTTTTCTAAATCTTGAGGGATGAGAAATTTACCATGGAAAGAAACTAAGAGATGGTATCCCTTAAGATAAACAGGTACACAGGGCACTTGAAACAGGAGGTGCTTGTCCAGAGAAGCACCTGGTCAGGTCAGCTGGAACAGGGAAGGTGGAGCAGCCAAGAGGCCACTGGAGGCCAGGGCTGGTTGTTCAGTGGCTTAAAATCTCCCATTTTAAGGAGGGTGAGCTTCATTTTGAAAACAACAGGAAGTTACCTAAGTCCTTTCAACAGGGGAATCATGACTAGTTTTCATTTTAGAAAAACTAGTAGCCAATGAAAGGGACTGGAGGAGTTTGAGATCAGGGAAAAGGAGGGCAGTGGAGAGACCTCTGGGGCAGCATGATGGGAGAGGAGGACGGCGTCTACTGGAGCAGGGCTGTGAGGGCAAGGAGATATTTGAGAGGCAAACTGGGCAATGTGTCTGGTCTGATAAAGGAAACAACCAACCGACAATATTCTGTGTGTGCTGTGTGTGTGTAAAGAGAAAGCAGGAACAAGGTTGAAATTATAAAATGCAATGGTATTGCTGAATGACTTGGTAGATTGTATTTTATATTAATCTATCATTCACTTCATTATTTACATAATGTTTCAACCTATTTCTAGAACCTATCTGTAGATTTTTGTTTATTTGGTTTACAGGTAAATAGAATTTAAACATATGCTCATCACCATATGCCAAAGATACAAGGTTTACCTTACAATTAGGAGATTAATCATATCTAAAGTTATTCCATCCTGTTACTACCACTGTTGGCCAAGAAGACACAATAGACCAGACTGCAATGCAGGGCGACAAAGTGTCTATTGGGTCTTAGAAATTGCAATTTGAGAGACACGAATTTGGCTAGAAGCCAAAATGTGTTGTGGGAGTTAGGATTGTTAAAAGGATGCTGCAGGTGTGAAAGTTGTTTTGAAAGAGTAATCCTTGGTGGAGGAGGCTGGCTGAGCACATGGACCATAGTCATGGGTGTTGTCATTCAGGACTCGAGAGCTGGGGATGCTCAGCTGTCTTCCAGCATGTGGTGATGGTGGTTCAGCCCTATTCAAAGTTTGAAGGCAAGCTCCTGTTTTGTGGGGTTGCAGCTCAGACAAATACTCCTTCTTGGAATGGCTTCCCTACTCTGTTTAAGAGCTGTGAACCAGAGTGATACCATTTTGTATATCAAATTTCATACTACTATAAACTATTTTAAAGCCTGAAACCTAGGGAAGCCAGTGATGTATCACTCCAAGGCAGAAGAAATAAAAAAATGTACCAGCTCAGGCAGCGAGGCAGGAGAAAAAAAGAGAGAAAAGTTCTTCTTTCACCACCTCTTGTTCTATGCAGGCTCTTGGAAGATGGAATAATGTACCTCCACAGTGGGAAGAGAAACCTACTTTATTGAGTCTATTTATTCAAATGCTAATCTCATTCAGAAACAGCTTCATAGGGATACCAGAAATACCCTTTACTCTGGGCTCCTCTTGGCCACTCCAGCTGACACACAGATCAACTATCACAGTCCACGGCCCGTGCTATGGGTGCCCTGTGCATATCTCCTGCCTCACATCCATCTGCTAGCACGGGCATCTTTACCTCTGTCTCCCCGTCCAAACTGGAGAAAGCCTCTCTGTGCTTGAACACAACAGGCCAGAAGCCCCAAAGAGTTAACACCCACAGGAGCAGCCCTCAACTTAGATCTCTTGGGAGTTGATGTCGCCAGTCTTAACTTTCTCTCCCCTCAGGTGGGATAATTCTGAAACCATCCTTTACTACCTACCCTCCTATCCATGTATGGGTTTTCTATACTTTTAGTTATTTATTGCTGTGTAACAAGCCACCCACTAAATAAACCAACTGGTAGGGTAGAATGACAGTGACATTATGCTCATAAATCTGTGATGGGCACAGACTCAGGAAGCACACCCTGTCTCTGTTCTGTTGGCATCAGGTGGGGCAAAACCAAGGCTGGCTGAGTCCCCCTCACTCCCCTGCTGCTGCCTAGACAGGGAAGACTTGGGGGTGGGTGCTGGAAGAATGGGGCTCCTCGGGGACTGTCCCTGTCGGGCTTTACACAGGGACCTCCAGTGGGGAGCTTCTGGGCACGTGGGCACCTTCCAGGTCAGTTCAGGGCTCTGAAGGCCTGTGTCCCCAAAGAGCATGACAGCAAAAGTCGTGTAGCATCTTTAAGTTCTAAATGCTCTTTTTATTTTTTTTAATTTGAAAATATAGAGGACCAAATATTTTTGTTACGTAGATACCTTACAATGCTTAAGTGAGGGTTTTAGTGTGCCCACCGATTCATGAGAGGATAAAGCAAATTCTCACACACACACACCATGGAGCACTATTCGGCCACAGAAAGGAATTAAACATTATCTTGTGCAGTGACTTGGATGTATTTGGAGCAGGTCTTTATCTCTCAATTTACACTCAAATGCTTCCTATAAGGTTAGGTGTTCCTGAAAGCCAAGTTAAAAAAAAAAAAAAAAACACCTCTCAAGTTTATCTCTCCAGAGTTTCATGGTTATGGTCAAAAGTGCTCCTGGGATAACTTCACCAGCACGTATCAACAACACGTATTTCAGAACTGCACTATCATCTCACTCTCACAGAAACAGAACAACGCAGCCCCTTTTCTCGTGCTCCCACACGAGGGAATGGCGGGGTCACTCACCCACTGCAAGAGAACACCCTGAGCTTTATTCTGGAATCTCCCTCTCTGTCCACCTTCTATGTTCTCACTCTCCTTGGTCACTTGAGACACTGAGATTGTCTAGACACTGGCCTGGGTCTTCAGTCACTGGCCAATCGCATTCCTCATAGCAGCCCGTATCAGCTTCTTGAATTGTAAAAGTGACCCTTCCCTTAGCCACGTGAAATCCTTCAATGAATACAAACCAATGTTTTAATTCACATCCATCTGTGGATAAAGTCTAAACCAGTTGTGACCCCTTTGTAATAATGAAAATACATCCTGCATATCAGATATTTACATTACGATTCATAACAGTAGCAAAATTACAGTTATGAAGTAGCAATGAAAATAATTTTATGGTTGG
>CAUYTI010153931.1:0-81279 GCA_963575145.1 Galago senegalensis
TTTTTTGAGACAGAGCCTCAAGCTGTCCCCTTGGGTAGAGTGCCGTGGCATTACAGCTCACAGCAACCTCCAACTCCTGGGCTCAAGCGAGTCTCCTGCCTCTGCCTCCCAAGTAGCTGGGACCACAGGCGCCCGCCACAAAGCCCGGCCATTTTTTGGTTGCAGCCGTCATTGTTGTTTGGCGGGTCCAGGCTGGGGATTCGAACCCGCCACCTTAGGTGTAGGTGGCTGGCGCCTTAGCCGGTTGAGCTATAGGCGCCGAGCCAATCTAGCTGCTCTTAAAACCAAACCAGAAATCCACAACAGCCCCAACAGGAAGACCCTTGCTCACTCATGAGCCCCACACCGTTCCCAAGTCTCAGGCGGCCTTTCCCTTCTTGGCCTCGGTTACCAGGGACCTGGGCTCCCTCCTGGGCACTCTGCTGGCTTTGGTTGGCAGGGGTGGCAGGAAAAGGCAGTGGACATAGCACCCTTCAAATGGTCTCCCACACCACTAGGCAAGTGGAGGCCGGGGGTGTGGCCCTGGTGGGGCAGCTGTCCCAGGACACCTCAATGGCCCAGAGGGCACAGCCTCTTCCACACACAAGCTAGGAAAGCTCAAGGCTGCTATGGTTAAGGCCAGTGAGGGAGGAAGAAGAGCTCAAGGGGGGTTCCTGCCAAGGGTTTCCCCTGCCTGTCCTGCTGGTTAATGGGCACAGCAGGTGGCCCCCTTGTAAGAGAGTGTAAGACTGAGGACAGGCTTTATCTCCTCCACTTAGGGGTCCAACACTGCTGGCTCTCTCACACTTTAGCTTTTGGAACTAAGACTTCTTCAGAAATATTTTCAAAATATATTTTATTTCTTCCTCACATGTATTTTGCAGAATTTCCAAGATAAACACCAGCTTCATATACAGAAATTAAAGAGAGTTCTTTAAGAACTGGTATTGAGTTAATCACAAGAATAATCAGATTTTTATCATGGAAAATAAACTTGCATATTACCAAAAATGATAAGTGGAAGGGAAGAGGCATCCTTACAAGATCTCTCTTCCTTACCCCCAGCCGTCAGCTGACTCGTGCCATCATCGTGACACTGACCCAGACAACAGCTCTGTGTGCTCAGGCTTAGTTCACACCAGTGTGTCTCCCACAGTGTCTGGACTTGGCGCTACGATGGGCCAGTACTGAGGACAGTCAGAACACATTCTCCTGGAGACATGGTTTATATGAATCTTGTCATTGGCTACACTGCCAGACTGTAGCCGTACTAATACACGAATCATTTGGTTACTCCCTGCATTTCTGCGTCATCCTCTTCCTCCTCATCATCTTTGGCTCTGAAATGCATTTTCCTGAATTCTCTCCTGCTCATTGAAGGGCAAGATGGAGACACTGGTGGCAGGTCCTTAGGAGGGAAGAAAAACGGACTTCAGTCCTGCATCACACCACAAGAGCCCTGGCACTCACAATGCACCCTCCAGCTCCAGCTCTTGTCTGAGTCCCAGGGTTCATCTCTAGCTAAGAGTTCCTTCCCTGTTGGGTGGACCAAGTGAGGAGGAGGGGGGAAGATCCTGGGTTTGAAACGATAGCAACAGCAGTGTGGGGCAGGTGCTTGAAAACCCGCAAATCTGATTTCACAGAAACAGGGTTTCTAGGTGGAGACTCCTCCCATTGGTGGCTTTCCCAGTGGCTGTGATTGTCAGCTTTGGAGGAGTGCCCCCAAAGGCAAATGTTTCAACTTCTTCTCTTGGGTTAAAATCACTGATTGATACTGAGTTTTGTGCTGAGGTGTTATGTGCAGTGAGTGGGCAGTACACAGCACAGGTGTGGGGGTGTGAGGATGTGTGCATGTGAGGCTGTGAGGGTGCATGGGTGTGAGGGTGCGTGGGTGTGGGGGTGTGAGGGTGCGTGGGTGTGGGGGTGTGAGTGTGTGGGTGTGAGGGTGCATGGGTGTGAGGGGTGTGTGGGTGTGAGGGGTGTGAGGGTGCGTGGGTGTGGGGGTGTGAGTGTGTGGGTGCGTGGACGTGAGGCTGTGTGAGTATGAGGGTGTGAGGTGTGTGGGTGTGAGGTGTGCAGTTATGAGGGTATGAGGTGTGTGGGTGTGAAGGTGTGCAGGTGTGAGGGTATGGGGGTGTGGGTGTGCAGGTGTGGGGGTGAGGGGGTGTGAGTGTGTGGGGGTATGAGTGTGCAGGTGTGGGGGAGTGCAGGTGTGAGGTGTGCAGGTGTGGGGGTGAGGAGGTGTGAGGTGCTGCTGAGCACCTGCGGGAGAGGCAGGTGCCATCCTACCTGCATGAGTTCCACGTTTCCGAAGAACCGGCTCACAGGCATTGGCTGGCTGCTGTCATCATCTAGAAAGACGCTGTCGTCCATCTGCAGCAGGGGTGTCTGCCTGCCCTCTGTCCCCGGTGCCAACTCATCCCGCACGGTGGAACTGCCCTGAGACTCTTCTGCTCCTGAATCGACGCTGTGCTTTGGCGTGGGCAGGCCGTCCGCAGTCTGTGCTGAGCAGGTGTCACTCACAACTGCACAGTGACCCAGCGGGAGACCTGAAGTCTCCGGTGGTGTGGAAACAGCAGCGCTGGTGCCTGAGAGTGAGGCCCCGTCCTCCGCAGACTCATGTTCACAGCAGGTCTCAGGCGTCACGTTTGGCAAGGAAGCGCTATCGCTTTTAGAGATGAGTTTCTGTAATTCTGACTTTACAAGCTGACCTTTGTCACACTTGAACTTCTTGGAAGTTCTTCTGTCTGTGGCTCTGTGTGATGTGGAAGTCTGTCAAGAAAGAAGAGTGTCAGGGACAAGCAGACACAGCCAGCAGATGCAGAAGGCCTCCATCCCAGAGGCTGGGATTTCTTCTCCCATCTGAGATGATGAAAATGCTGTGATCACAACTTTAACAGATCACCACTTCACTGTTCTGCCACCAAGGGAGCAAATCCAGAGTGATGGCCGGGAATGAGCCTAGAGCCCCCCACGTCACTCCTACATCCAGGTTTCCCTCGGCAAACTCAGAGGCCGTGCTCACACGTTATAAAATATAATGACAGAACTCCGCATCCTCTGCTCCCGTTGGAATGGAGGCTCCATGGAGGCAGGGAGCTTTGCTTTATTCCCCGAGGAGCTCCAGACACACAGTGCTCAGCAAATATTTGTTGAATTGACTTCAACAAAATCTGGACCAACATCTCAATTACGAGTCCAAGGCCGTGCTGGCCAAGTGCCACCCCATGCTGAGTGCTGAAAGAAGTGGGCTAGCCTGGCCAGTCCAGGAGCCAAGGCTCCTGGGGACAGCTGCACGCAGGGCTGGCAGCGGGAAGAGCTCCTTTCCTGGGCCCCCACCCCACCCTAACCTTTCTCTTAAAGCCTGCAGGGGTGAAGCTGCACAGTAATGCACCAGCTTCCCTTCTCAGATTGCCTGCAGGGCAGAGGACTAGCAGGGCTGTATGCCAGAGACTGGGTCCCTGAGACACACCCACTCATGGGCAGAGCCTGGAAAAGCAGCCCTGACTGGCATGCACCCCTCTCTGGAAGGAGTTGCAGCACCGTCACCTGCCAATCTGAGATCGCCCACCTCTGGAGTATAAGAACGTTTGATGTCTTCCTAATGTAACATGTCTTGCAGTGACAACTTTGTATAAAAATGGACCAGGTCAGGCACTTGGCCTTCTCCAGGGGAATGAGGCTCACCAGACATGCTGTCTTGGCAGACGTGGAGCCAGCGACTTCCTGGGCAGAGGCCAACCCGGATGCTGAACAACTCCGGGCTCTCAGGCGCGCCGAAGATCGCACTCCACCTGTGAGCTTATCCAGAAAACGCTCCAGGTAAGAAACACGAAGGAGGGATGAGAATTACCCACAAAAGAAAACTCAGACCATCCTGCCTGTGTCTTTATCAGCTTCAAGGAGACACCTGAGGCCTGAATGCACAAATGCAAACAAAACTGCCTGGATTCAGCACACAGGGCCTGTGCTTCCCACGGTCTTGGAGATTTGGGACAATTCATCTCCTCTATCCTGCATGTTTCTGGTGAATTCATAGACATTATGTCCATTTCAAGGGTTTAGAATAAGCAGAAGTACTTTTCCTGAAAAGGTTCTCAAACTTTTATACCATGTCAAAGTTCCTGATAAAAGGTAACAAGAAAAAAAAAAAGCCAACCCCTGCCCGGGTTCCTCTGGCTTCACTGCAGTCTGAGTTCCATTAAAGCTATTAGCTTTTGTATTATGAATCTTAACAAAGTGGTCCACCTTCTGTTTTACCCCAATGCAAGGGAAAGTCTTCTAATAACAAGAAAGGGACTAATTAAAGTAACAGGTTTTAAAATAACTTTATTAAGGAATAATTTTAGGTTTTCAGAAAAGTGGTGACGATAGTTCCAAAAGTGGTGACGATAGTTCTTAGAGTTACCCTGCACCCTTCCTCCAGCTTCAGCTAACGTTCAACAACCGTGGGACGTTTGTCAACACTAAGAAACTGTCACTAGTACAATACTGTCAACTGACTGTAGATTTCATTTGAATTTCATCCATTTCTCCAGGAATTCCTTTTTCTGTTACAGAATACCACAGCACACTTAGAAAACAATACATTTTAAAGTTTACCTTAAAACTCCGAAGGAATAAACATAATAAAGAGAAGAGAGAGACTGGGGTGGTGGGGTGGTGGAGGTGGCCCTGTGAGCAAAGGCTGTTGTCAAAATGGCTGGAGGGCGGGCAACCCAGAGGGGACAGATGAGGGCCCTCTGCCCAGGAGCAGATGAAAGGAATGAAAAGGAAAGCAAGCCAGCTCAGAAACTGTCAGAGCAACATCTCCAGGCAGCGCCTGGAAGGTTCCAGAAGCTCTGCAGCCAGCAGCTCCAATCTCCAGGGTATTGCGCCCCTCCGTGCATCTTAAAAATGAGCAAAAAGCTGCAACAAACTGTGTAAAGACAGCATGCCTGGCAGCTCCAAGCACAACAGACAGGCCCTCATGGGCTGGGTATCTGCTGCCCCAAGCACACCTGGGGCCTTTCCTAAGGAGCCCTGCAGCAGCTGTGTCAGCCACGCCCAGGAAACCTGGCCCACAGGGGTCAGATTGCCTTCCGAGAGTGGCCACACTGACTCTGTCATAAGGACAAAGTCCCACCACTCAGTCCCAAAGAGGCCCCCTCCCTAAAAAAAAATCACTTGCATGGCAGGGAAGAAACGCTTCTGTCCTAGAAGGCCCCTGACTGCTCTCTCCTTCCCCCCAGCTCTTCAGTGCCCTGCTCCTGGTGAGGATCATGTGGGGGAGGGACTTGACCGAGGGTCACCACTTGTCACAAGTGCTGTTTGGCTTTGACGTCCTGTCACCACCACAGCTCACCCAGGTGAGACCCCTGAAGCTCTCTGTGGCCAAGACTACCCCAGAGACTCCATGCCTGCCTCACGCTTTAAGCAAGGCAGGCCCTTTCCAGGGGCAGGCACTCTTAGATGTGGTCTGTCCCAATCCTCACCACAGGCCCCTCAGGAAGGTTCATTAAAAGCTGGTCTTGGCTCGGCACCTGTGGCTCAAGTGGCTAAGGCGCCAGCCACATACACCTAAGATGGCGGGTTCAAATCCAGCCCGGGCCTGCCAAACAACGATGGCTGCAACCAAAAAATAGCTGGGCGCTGTGGCGGGCGCCTATGGTCCCAGCTACTTGGGAGGCAGAGGCAGGGGACTCGCCTGAGCCTAGGAGTTGGAGGTTGCTGTGAGCTGTGATGCCACAGCTCTCTACCCAGGGGGACAGCTTGAGGCTCTGTCTCAAAAAAAAAAAAAAAGCTGGCCTTTCAGACATAAAGCCCGTGGGTCTAGGGTCTGAGCAGGCCTGGGAACAGGTTATCACAGGTGCTTGAAGGCCATCTGCTGTCCACTCTGGATCTGCCTCTGCCTCAGCTCTGGCGAGGGAGAGCCACCCCTGATGCACCTGCCCCAGAGCACCGAGGACCCACCACATCCTTCCAGGCCTGTGCAGCCCGCCCTGCTCAGCTGGTCACCTTGGAATGCTCCCACAAAAATAATCAAAGAAAGAGACCTGCTCATCGAGATTCTCCTTATCCAAGTAGACTGTTTCAAACCCACCATGTCAGAAGCACAATGTGGGTTCTCAAAAAGGGCTGGAAGAAGTGACTTTGGCCTAACAGTGCTAAGGGCTTCCCAGACTCTGCCCAGCCCGAGCGATGCAGAGTGTGGTCCTGTGGGCAAGTGAAGAGACACCTGCTCAGGAGTAGCTACAAACACTCAGCGAGGAAATCTGTGGTGGGCGGCTCCACTCTGTGCAGCCAAGAACACAGCCCCCCTCCCCAGCTCGTCAGAGGCCCGGGGCCCAGGACCCCTTCTCAGCTGTGAGGCAGCAGTTCCAGGCCAGGAGATTCAAGTTGATGTCAGGCACCCAACCAGCCCATGCTCCAGCTCCTCATGGAGTGTCACATGTCACTCAGAGAGAAGCCCGTCACTGTCGCAAGCTGCAGAGCTTTGGCTCAGGGGTCGCCTTACTGTCTTCCCAAAGGCACTGAGCTCTGGCAGCAGAATGTGGAGAAATTCAGGTCTAAGTGGGCTCTGGAGAACAGCAGAGGCTGTGATGAGGTTCCCACATAAATTATGACACTTGCAAAGTAAAGTGAAAGTCGACCCATACACTGGAGTAAAAGCAGGTAACAGAAGCTGCCCGTGAACGTGACCAGATGCTGGAGGTATCAGAAATGGCTTCACAGTAGCCATTACAAACGGGATCAAGAGTGAATGGAACAAGAATGAGGAAAGAAGACATGACGGCGCTGCACCAAAGAGGCTGCCAGTGAAGAGACACAGGCGAGGACGTGAAAAAAACAGAATTCTGGAGTTGAAAACAGCAATAACGGAAATCCAAAAATCCACTAGAAGGGCTCAGTGGTGAGCTGGCAGAAGAAGATACGTTGACAGATTATGTAAGTAAAGGACAGAGAAAAAGGAATGTGGAAAGGCAATGAGGGCCTCAGAGACACCCAAGGGCACCAACATACTAACGGGAACTGCAAACAAAGGAGAGAGAAAGGAGCAGGAAAAATGCTCAAGGAAATGATGGCTGAAAGCACCCCAAAATCATTGAAGAACAATAGCCTATAAGTTCAGGAATCCTTAGTGAATGCTAAGTGGGATAAATGCAGAGAGATCTATCCTTGTAAACATGAAAGCCTGAGGTGAGGGCAGAATCTTCAAAGCTTAAAAAGGAAAGTGATTTCCTACTTAGAAGGGAACCTCAACAAATGAAAAACTGACTTTTCAGCAGAAACCAATGGATGCCACCATGCTCAAAACAAACAAACAAACAAACAAGAAACCTATATCTAGTGAAGCCATCCTTCAAAAGTGAAACCAAAGTAGACTTCCAGATCAACAAAACCTGATTATTGCCAGCAGACTCACCTTATAAGAAATGCTGAAGGAAGTTAGGCTGAGAGCAAGTGACACCAGGCAGTAATTCACAACCACACAAAAAACCAGAGAGCAGCAGAAAAGCTAATTATGTCCTTTTAAAAGATAGTTTCAATGCATTATTTTCTCCTTTCTTATCTGATTTAAAAAGCAGTTGCATGTATATGATATATTCAGAAATGTACTACATGTACATGTAATAACAAAACAAAGAAGGTGGGGGGCAGCAAAGCCATGTTGGGCTAAAGGAATGCCTTCAGACGGTAAAGCCATTATTGTAACATTGTATTACCGAGTTTGTAACATGAACAGGCTATAACAAAGTAGCACCAAATGCAGATAAAAGGAAAAGAGGTATGTAAGAGTAACATTTTTGATCTCACTGGAATTGACCTTGTACAAGTTTGAAACTGATTAAGATGTACTTGGTTAAACACAGAGCAACCATTGGGAAGAAAAGCAAAAATACAGACAAAAAGAATCATTAACTTAAAATGCTACATTAGGAAACATCAACTTATGCAAAAGAAAATATTCACTTTAATCCACTTAAAGGATGAACAGGGGAACAAAAAAAATTTCTAAAAAGAAAAAAGTAAAATGACATATGTAAACCTAACTCCTGTATATTACCACACTAAATGTGAACGGGCTACACAATTCAATCAAAAGGCAGAGATTAGACTGAATTTTAACAAGACCTAATCAACTGTCTACAAACAGTAGTTGGAACTCACAAGTGTTCACTTCATTTGAAGAAAGCAGAAGAGCCCAGGAACAGCTTTGAGCCTCCCAGGTGGCCCTGGAGGAGGATGAGTACACCCTACAAAGGGACCCCTTCCTTCTCCCTCAGTCTCACCCTCACCAGTGAACTCTCAACATATACCAGGCACTGGCACTCCCCTTCAATCTTCACCATTCTCTGAGGTGGGTCCCTTATCACCCCACATTTTTGACCACAAAACAGCTGATGCCAAGCTGAGGGCTCTTGGCATGTGACCTCTATTTGGGGGGCAGTAGTGGAAGGATGAGAACCTTTGGCTCCACAGCACCCATAGCCATCAGGAGTTGAGACCAGCTCTGAGAAGGCGACTAGGAGCAACCTCTTCTTGAGCCATCTCTTGCAGACATGGTCTGGGAGCTCTCCTCCTCCTCCTGGAGGAGGTGATCTTGGAGCCCCCTCCTGCTGAGGGTGTGGTTTGGAAGCCTCCTCCTCCTCCTGGGGGTGTGGCCTGGAAGCCCCCCTCCTCCCGACTGTGGGATCTCAGAGGCCCCTCCTCTTGGGTGTGTGCTCTGGGATCCCCCCTCTCCCGGGCAAGCCCACCTCTCGGCCTGAGGCGTCCCAGACCCCCTTCTGGGCAGCGGGCGGCCCGGAGACCCGCGTCTCCCGGCGCACCTCCGCCGGCCCCGGCCACTCACCTTCCGGCTCCTCATGAGTGTGTGCGGCGAGTTGCCGCCGCCAAGCCCGCGCCCAGCCCCGCGCTCCCCAGCGCGGCGGTACCCAGGGTAGCCCTTCCGCGCCTCCGCGGCGTCGGATGTCACCATACGGCCGGCCAATCACCGCCTGGTATCCCCAGGCATGTGACTCAACAAAGTTGACTTTTTACGTAGACAGGAGAGCACAGCGCGGAGGGCGTGGTCTGGGGGCGGAGCGCCGAAGCAGGAAGTTGGGCGGCAGGCCTGCCATATTCGTGAAGGGCGCTCCCTTCAGTGCGCCTGTGTCCGCCATGTTTGCGCGGGTTAGGCGTCCGCATTGGTGACAGATGCTCCCGTTGGTGTGTCTATGTCCGCCATGTTTGAGACTGGCAGGAGGCCATGTTTGAGAGGGGCGCTCCCTTCGGTGTGTCTTGTCTGCGATGTTTGAGAGGGGCATGCGCCCAGCGTGAGAGCGGGGATGCTCTGGAGCCACGAGCGCCCGCGTGTGGCGGCCCTGCCCTCCAGTTGCAGCTGGAGCAGAGCGCGGAGCAGGGCCCTTTGTCTACCCTCTCTGACAAAGTCCAAGCGTCGGGGGAGGTGCCTGTCAGGCCCGATCCCGGCGGTCCGGGTGCCGTTACCGTCCCGCTGCGGGGGTCCTTGCGGAGCGCTGCGGACTGAGGCGTTGGGTTTTGGGTGCCGCCGAGGGTCGGAGGCAAGCTGTCACCCAAGGGTGCCCAGCGAGTGAGGGCGCCGTGTTAGTGCGGTGCAGCGTCCACTCACAGCACGGTCTCATGGTCACTCACCCGCACCTGCACACTCCCTTGCTGTCCGTCGCCCCCAGCCCCGTCTGCTCCATCCTCCCAGGTGCGCGGCAGGAGCACCCCCCAATGAGGCCACCGATCTATTTGAACATAACTCATAACTCTCCACGACGCTGTGTCACGCTCCAGCCTGTCCCGTGTCCCCCACATTGGCCCAAGACAACCTGGGCCCAGTGTTTTGCGTTGGGGTCCTTCGGAGGCCGCGTGAGAGCCCCGCGCTGCCTGGAGGTGCCCCCTACTCTACCGCACCCTTCCCAGGAGCCCCTCCAGTCCAGCGTATGGTGGCATCTGCAGCATCCCTGCACTGGTCAGCTCGGCAGGTGGTCCCTCCCTGCATGGCCCACAGCAGCTGGGAGACCTCCAATGGGCGGTGGCATCCAGAATCCAGACCACCGTCCAGACAGGGCTGCGAGGCTCGCCAGCGCCCAGCAATGAGGGGTTCAGGAGACAGGGGCTGAGAGCACGAGTGTGGCACCTGGAGCTCACCAGCGGGCTACTCTGTCCTCACCCGTGTGGCCTAGCGTCTCCCCCTCCTCTGCTGCCCACCGCGACGCCCCTGCCCCACTCCCGGGCCTGACACTCTCTCCCTGCCCCCCACCCCATCCCCCTTGCCTGGCTAATCCGTTTTTCAAAAACAACTCAGCTGACATCTGCGTCTCTGGTGAGCACGCCAGAGGCGCCTGCCACCGCCCCAGTAAAACCCGCCCAGCCCAGCCTTTTCAGTGTTCCACTTTCCCCCCAGGACATGGGGTAGCTGGGGCTCTGTTCTCTCCCCTTTGTCCCAGGGCCTGGCACATCCCCCATTTGTCATCCAGCACCAGCCTGCCTCATCCGCCCAGGGGCCTCACACCCTGCCCACCAGTAGGAGCCTTTAGTCCTGCGGAGAGGCGGGTGTTCCTGAGGTCAGCCCTAGAACAGTCTGAGTTCCCAGTAATGTAAGAGCCACAGGGGAGGAGCCTGTGCTGCTGGGGCACCTGGGGCGGGGGTGTCCCTGGGCTCCCTGGAGGTGGTGAGCAAGGGGCGACCTGTCAACTCTTCCATCACTCTCTAAGACCTGAGTTCCAAGGAAGCAAGGGGCAGGTCTTCATTGGCAGTGTGCATGCCTGGAGCCCTAGCCTGGACAGGAGCCCCCTCCTGAGGACCTGAACAGACAGCCGTTTAGCTCCTGCAACCCAGTTGCCATATTGACCTGCCGGACGTCCTGGAGGACGCACAGCACCCACAAGGCCCAGGCTGACTCCAGGGTCCAAGCCATTTCTTCGTTCCTGATTGGCAGCCCTCTGCTCTTCTAGGGCTCAGATCACAAGGAGCGCTCCTCAGGGCGGCAGCCTGTGCAGCCTGTGGGTCTTGAGGGTGGCCACCTCCTGTGAGGACTGTAAGCCCCAGAAGGCAGGGCCTTGTGCTGTTCTCCCACTCGGCCCAGCACCCCACCAGCTGCTGGGATGTACCCACAGCACAAACGCACAGCTTCAACACCGGTGTGTTAAGACACCAGCCTGTTGGATACCAGCGGGGCTGGCAAGGAAGCCAGAGAGAAGTTTTAAACAATGAGAAGCCAGTGGCCTTGTTAACTCAGGCTGCCAGGGCCAGAGCACGAGTCAGTATCCTGTCACTGCTGGCAGGTGGTGGCCCTCATGATGAAGGCTTGTCTCCATCACTCTGACCTGTACATGTTAATAAACAAGGTGGGGTGGGGCAGGGAGAACAAGCAAAAGAAAGAAAAAAGTCAGTTCACGGCCCCATTTTTAACTGTTCTCTTTTAATTGACCTGAATAAAAGTTTTCTTAATCACCCGCCCTCTCCAACCCTGTCCTCCCCCTGGCTCTGCTGGGCATTCACAGCCCTCCAGAGGGACAGTGCCTCATGGTGGAAACCCCCATTCCTTACCTGAGTGCATCACACCCAGGTTTGCCCAGGTCCTATTAGGTGGAGAAGGCTGAAGGGAATGTGCAGGCTCAGAGCCTCTCGGGGCTCCACAGGGCAGAGTGGAGATGCCATGAAGTGTCACAGACCCAGAGCGCTGCATGGGAGAGGTCAGGGCGAGTTCTTAGGATGTGGTGCTGTGGGCACTGGCATTTGGCAGGCGGGGGATGTCAGTGCAGGACGGAGGAGGAGGGGGGCAGAGGGCTGGCTTGTGGACGTGGGTGACTGGGGGCCCAGTGTCCCCTGCTCTTAGGGTTCTTGAGTGTCCACACAGGATGGAATTCTTGCAGCCTCCTTTGCGGATTGATCAATACCCTGTGACATTAAAACGTTTGCACATGGTAGACCATTTTCTGCTTCAAATGCCCTCCAACCTGCTGGGATCAGGACTCCAGGGTGGGTTGATCACATGGGCTCCTGCTTCAGTAAGTTCCTGATGGACAAAAGTTGTTAGCTGTGGCCTGACCGGTGGGCTGGATCAAAGGCCTGCCTGAGAATTCCAGAGATATTCTCCCCCAGTTCACAGTCCATTTTCGACCCCCTTGGCCCCTCTGGCAGGAAACTCAGAGTGCTCCTGATTCAGAATTTCTTAATGCTGTTTCTTCCTTTTCTCATTCACTTGCCATTTAAGTCTTAGTTTCAGTCTTTTACGCATAATTGTGTCTGTTCAGAAAATTTAATCGTGCCTCTGTTTTTATCAATAGCAAATGAAAATCGTTCCAGGAAGTGGTCAGGACTGGGACGGTGCTAGGGAAACCCTCCCAGGCTCTGAGGTCTGCCTGGACAGGTGCTACAGAAACTAACCTAGTGGTCTCTCTATGCCCCATGGCTGCTCTTGGAGTCC
Source organism: Galago senegalensis (assembly GCA_963575145.1). NCBI lineage: Eukaryota > Metazoa > Chordata > Mammalia > Primates > Galagidae > Galago > Galago senegalensis. The sequence continues at coordinate 12,398 of CAUYTI010153931.1, forward strand.
CTTGGCCTCATTCATCAGACTTCCTTCCTTCCTTCCCTGTGTGTAATGTAGGGTGCCCTGCAAGCCCTGTGGGATGGGCAGGGCGTGTAGCTGGCTGGGCGGCTCCTGAGAAGGAGGGGCGGGCGCTGCTTGTCGGGAGTCGGGTGTAGAGAAGGCTGCAGAGGGGCCTGTGAAGTGCTGGGCTTTGGGAAACTCTGTAAGGCCCTGTTGGCCCTGAGTATGCAAACAACACACCCCACTTGGGTCTTGATAAAACTGCAGATTGGAAGGTCAGGCTCAAATTATGAACTGAGCATCATTAGGGCACATTGCTCCAAGTGGGGGCAGCTGTACCTCTACCAGCTTCATGGGGGATCACAGGTCCTTTGAATAAAAGGCATGGGATTTGCAGAGCCGGGAAAAGGCTACATTTTCAGAGATGAAAAAAATGCCATTTATGAGAAACTTGGGGTGGACCAGAGGGAAACTGAAAGCCCTGAGCCTGTTCTGAGAGCCCTGGGCCTTCAGCATAAGGCAGGGCAGGGCAGGGAGCTGGCGGGTGGACATGGCCTCTGATCATGTCCCACATGCAGTGAGGTTCCTGCCAAGAAAGGGAGCTCGAGTCTGTTTCCCCCACAGGCTCACTTCTGCCTCCCACTGGCAAACGCTTCCATACCGGGCACACTTCTGCCTCATTTGGCTAAACATCAGTGACATATCAGAGACAGCTGCCAGGGAAATGGATTCTACCCACGGCTGTGATGGTCATCGGCTGGCAGTTGTCTTTACCTCCACGGCTGTGTAACAATGCACTGGCCGTGCACAGGGGTGAGACGTCCTCTGGGAACTGTCCGCGTCCAAGCATCGCCTTTATCAAAACCCAGGCCTGGTGTGCCCTTCCCTCCACCAGACCCAGCAGGGGCTCTGCCAGCCTTGCTGTGTCCAGCTTTGACGGGTCATGGACCCAGTAGGGTCAGGGAATGACTGATCTCAAGTTTAGGTCCCTTCCCACATGTGGCCTCCCAGAGTTAAATTTCATCAGGTTTCCAATCAAATAGGCTTCAACTTAGCTACAGATCCTCCCAGCTGTCACCAAGGATGTGGCAGTGGGAAGACCAATCAGGAACAGGTGCAGGGCACAGAAGGGCCGCCCTGTGCAGGGGCAGTGCCCGACTGTCCTGCAGGAGCCTTCCCGCCACTTGAAAGAGGATTCTTTAACCTGCACAGTTGGCTCCTAGAGGTGCGGATGGAGAGATTTCACCCCAGGCGGCATTTGCTTCAGAAACAATGTTTCTGGTCACGGAGGGGTCTGCCCTGCCCTGAGGCCCTGGGCACAGAAGGGAAGTGCCCAGCCTCTGTTCTCTCTTCCTCCTCTGCACGAGGAATTTCCTCGAAGGGCGTTTGCCTACTGAGGTCTGGGTGCTGGCTCCCCTGTCATGCTGTTTCCTGAGAATTCAGAACAGATTTAGGTCAGCCCATTTGGAGGCAGCTGAGTGCTGAATAAATGGCACTGTACCTAAATTTAAATGGCACAGCCAGGGTTACCTGCCGCCCACTCACGGTGGCTAACAGGTGCGAACTAATGTCGTGGATATAACCTTGCTTCGCAGGCAGTGGCTCTGCCAAGGCTGGCTCTCTCCAGCTCTCTCTGCATGCCTAATGGGACGGTTTCACCTTGCCTCATTCTAGCCCGAGTTCCCCTCCTGTCTCGCTCCATCCTTTTCAAAGTCTGGGCGCAACACGGAAAGCAGGCCCCGGTATCGGTACCTGGTCTCCACACGCATCCCCGGGTCGGCAGGGTGTCAGCTCACGTGCATGAGGCAGCTAACGAGGTTTTCTGCCTCGTCTCTGAGTTTATGACTGAACCATCTGGAATTCTTGGACATTCTCTGGCTAATTCAGCAAGAAGAGAAAAGGTGGGATAATTTTTTCCTTGGGTTTGTCAGTTCCAGGATATATCATTTTCGTATGGCAAACGATGGAATTATGTCAGATCAGGGAGTTGGGGAGAGGAATTAATTCCAGTCTCTCTCTCTCTCCTCTCTCTTGCAGCAAGTTCAGGCCAACGACAGTTAAAGCACTTCATCTACACGACTAATCCTTCAAGTCTGGGCATCCCAGATCTGGAGGGTTCGACAATTCATTAGAAGTCACAGAATTCCCTGAAAGCATTTCCACAATCATGGTTTCTTATGGGAAGAGGGTACCGATTTTGTTCAACCAAAGGAGGGGAGGCGAAGGGTAGAGTCCAGGAAGAGTCCCTGAAGCAAAGCTCCTGTTGTCCCTTCCCTGTGACAACATGCACAGTGCCACCCACAGGGGAAGCTCCCTGAGTTCTTGTTAGGACTCCCTCATGTAGGCTCCATCAACTGTCTGACTGTCCACAATCAGGGCTGTCACAGTCCCCGGCCCAAAGCCTCCACCCTAAGGCACACCCTCGTCACACCACTGCGCTCACCTGAGTGACCCAAGGCCCCAGGCAAACAGTGACAACACTCCAACCAGCCAGGACATCTTAGAGGTCACCTGGCAGCATTTGAAGACAAAGGGCAGGCACCTTTTTGACAAAATTAATTTTTTACCACATACACTCTTATGCACACACACAGGAGGAGAAAACGAAATAAAAGTTTCCCAGTGGGCCTGTACAATCCCTTTTCGTGGGCTGGTTGGAAGTTCCTTATCTCTTTTTCCTGATTTCTGTTGAAATTCCCTGGAACTAATAATGGCTATTATATGTACCTGATTGCAAAGAAAATGGTTTTGTAGACCATTTTTCCTCTCAGGTAAAGGAGGCACCCTGCCTTTTTCTCCGTGAGAGAGAAATGTTCTTTTTGAATAATTTTTTAATTTACTAAAAAATTTTTGATCCTTTTGCTACAGGGATGCAAGCTTCCCACAGAGAGGCTCAAAGATAATGTTGTTTTCATATCCGCGCTGCTCCAGAGCCGGCAGGCCGGGGAGTCGCACCGTGGGCATCTGTTAAAGGACTCCAGTCCTTTCTCAGAGAAGACGAAAGTGCATCCCCAGGCTGGGCAGGCCTGACCTCCGCCTCTCCAGGACCATAGGACCACAGGAACCCGGCCGCGCGCTCCTCCAGCACGGATCCCAGCTTTCCAGTCTCGTGAGAAGTTCATTACCCTCACCCTGCAGAAATGCTGCTGTTGCTTCTCACTGCTTCCTGGGGTTGTGAAAGTCGAGTATTTACGTCAGCAGAGTTCTGATGCAGTGCCGGAGACTGGTTTCCACTGTCACCACGGGACAGAGTTCTGTGTGCCAATGGGGAAATTTTCAGAGGAGGTTGCCTGTGGGGCTTTGTCTAGCAAGGGCTTTTTAAACCCTGCTGTCAAGGCTCTCAGTTTCAGGGACATCTGACTTCATGAGATAGCAGGTGACTCTGATTCTGGCCCAGCCTCCTGAGGAGTCTCCTGAAGATGGTGTCAGAAGCTGCACATGCAGCCGCCCCAGCAGACTCTGGACAGTGCTGGCTCTGACCTTCACAGAGAGCAGAGTGCAAAGGCGGCTGGCAAGCGGGACCGCTGGTTGACCATGAGGCTCTGTGAGATGCTGTAGACTTCCTGGCAGCTTGGCCCTACTCTGAGGGGCGTGACGATATCCACGTGTTTTTGGAACACCTCCACTTGTGCCGACACCTTTTAAAGCTTCTTCTGTGGATCATCTTGGGATTCTCCCAGCAACCCTGTGAGGTGGGTTCTTTCATTGCCCCCACTTACACCTGGGGAAACAGGCATGGAGGGGTTGTAATTTGCCCAAGATCACACAGGAAGGAGGTGCTAATATCAGGGTTTGGACCTGAGTCCCCCCACTGAGTGGGTCTCTGCAGGGCCACCCTGTTCCTCGGGGAGGAGAAGGTGCTGAGCCAGTGCTGGGTGGAGGGTGACCAGCTGGAAGGCCACCCACCCCCTTGGTCTTCCTATCTGACTGAACCAGCCTGGGTGTGTCCCATCCTGACACCAGGGGGCAGGGTGAGACAGGAGAAAGGGCAGTGGGCTGCACAGCCTGGCACCCTCTCCCTGGGACACCAGGTCAGCCCGCCCCACTCTGATCTCAGGGCTCCTGGAGGGTGTCTGTGTGAATGGGCCAGTGAGGGGCCAGAAAGTGGCTCCTTTTCTGATGACCTCTGGGCAGGCCAGGATCGGAGAGAGCAGCAGCTGCTTCTGCAGAAAATGTGAATTCCCAAATTCTTGGGTATCCAGCACCTTAGTGAGTGCCAGGGAGTAAAATCAGCTATTGAAATGCATCAGTGAGAAGTGACAGCTGCTTCCAGCCAGGGTCTCATGGTGAGGGGAGCTCCCCTGCTAAGCTGTCATCTCCCTAGGAGCCCTGAGCTCTTGCCTGCTGCTGTCTGGTCTGGAAACAGTGATAATCCCTTGTAATCACCACTCCCTCCCTGCTCTCCCAGCTGGTTCCGAGCCAGTGAGGGGTCAGTGTGTGCCGAGTGGGTGCCCCACTGCTGTCCAGGGCTTTGCCTTGAGGGGCCTCCTGAGTGAAGCCCACCTTGTCCCAAACACAGCACGTGCTGCCCAGGGGTCCTTCTGCCTGTGCTATGGGAGGGAGACCAGACACTCTGCCAGCTTCCTCAGGCGTCTCTTTGGATAGGACTTGCTGCTGAGCAGGCCAAGCCTTGGCCCCTAGATCCACTGCACCCAGTCCATTGATACCCAGGAGCTGGCAAGGATGCAGGGTCAGGCTTGGGGCACCTGGCTTCCTCTGTCTTCTCAACACCCACACCCCTGTTGGTGATTCTAGAAAACACCTCATCCCTCTCCGGGTCATCAGTTCATGCTGGAGGGAGCTCAGGGATCTACCAAGGGCCAAGTTCACGTACAGATGAGGAAGCTGAGGCCCAGTCCTCAGAGGTGTCCCTCTGTTGGTGTGTCAGTCTCCTTGTGTGGGAGCTGCATCCTTCTGCCTCACCTGGTTGATCCCTCTGTTTCTTGGCCTGAGTCCATGGTCTGCAGCCCAGAGGGAGAGTAGGATCCCACCGGCCAGGTTCACATTGCTGTGGTGATGTATTTGGGGGAACTGGGGTGGGCTGGTGGGTCCCCAGGATGGCAGGACAGCCTTTGGGGCTGATGGTGATGGGACTCAAACCAAAGGGAGCGCGTGCAGCACTGTCCCTGGCCCTGCTCTCCCCGGGACCGGTGCAAACACAGACAGAAACATGCTTGTCCAGCTGCCCGGCACTGTGTGGAGTAAGCACAGCTCAGCTCGCAGCATTGGGGGATGCCCAATTGTGGCTGACCTGGATGGCTGGAGGTGCCCCAATGCCCTGGGCTGGCATTTGAGGGCCCCTTGACCAGATCGCCTGTCTGCAGTGTCATCTCCGGAGATCGAAGTCTCATCCTCCTTATGTGGACCTGAGATGAGCTTGTCTCTGTCTGTTTGGCTCTGAGACCACCCTGGGCAGCAGGTCACATTCATGAGCATAGCCACACCCTCCAAGGGCCACCCTGTGTTGGCCAGGCACAGCCGACTGGTTCTCTGGGGTTCACACCTGAGACTCTCCCCACAGCTCTATGGCCGAATCCCCACTGGGCTGAGGAGGAGCCCCTTGCACTGAGGCCGTGGCTCAGAGGCAGATGTGGGGATCAGAGCAGCCTCCCCAGCTCTGCCCCTTGCTGGGGTGATTTCTTTCCCCACCTTGGACTCTCCTCCTGCCACTGCCCTGACTCAGCAGGGTGCATCTCTGCAGTGACGGCCTCAGGTGGCCGTGGCTTGGGCTTCTACTACCAGATTGGGTCAGGGCTCAGTGACCCTAGCTAGGGCCTTTTCTGTGGGTGGAGAGAGCTACCAGGTGGTTATGGGGAACAGTGAGGGGTCGCCCCTGTCTCTTTGGAGTTTGACACATCTCTTCTCTGGCCCTAACCATGATGATGGAGATGGACCTCCAACCTCTGACTTTTCAGCTCCGAGGCCTAGCTGAGCTGGTACCTTTAAGTGACACAGCCATTTGGCTCCTGGGGCTAGACAACTGGGTGGAGGGAGTTCCCTGCACTTTCTGATTTCTCAGGAATCTGCTGACCTTGGCATGATGGCTGCAGCTCCCTAGGCTCTCCTGGTAACCTGGGGGACACCTCCTCCCCGCCGTCCAGGCAGGCCAAGCCCAGCCTCTGCAGGTCACCCTCTCTCCTCTTACATTCGGACTTCTAAAAGCATTTGAAAGATGTCACAGTGGTAATGCTTCTTTCTTTGTGGAAAAGACTAAAAGCTCAACTGTGTCAATGTCCAGTTTGTAGAAAGAAGCCCCAAGGTTACTGTTTGGGGCCAGTCTGAGCAGGCCTGGGTGGGAAGATGAAATGGTCATTGTCCGTCCCTTGGGCAGGTTTTTACTGAGCATCTGTTACGTGTCCACTGGTGACGTGGATGCTGAGTGGCCATAGCTGGGGACAAAACTGCCCCAGCTGCCTGCGCTTGGGGGTCAGGGTCTAAGGGGGGGGGAGTGAAAATAAGTAATAAACACACAACTCCAAGGGCCGCACACATTGGTGGACTGTGACAAGGGTGAGTGGTGGGGACGTCTGAAGACAGAGCAGCCCACAGGAGCAAAGCCAGTCGGCGTGTGAGGCCAAGCTGCCCAGGGGGCCATGGCAGAACCAGGAGAACAGCGCAGGCCCTTGGCTCCTGTGAGCTGCCAAGCTGCCTCTGACTCCTGGTCATGCCACCCTGCTGGGGAGAGAAGGAGAGACGAAGGCAGCCACACTCCCCTGCCCGTCCTGACCTGGGACATCAGCCTGATTCCCCAGTGGCAAGAGGTTGTTAAGGAAGGAACAGTTGGGTACCGACTCAAGACCAAACATGGGCCAGCTGCATCGTGGTGTCTGTGCCAGGGTCCCCACAGATGAGAGTGATGTGAACGGGCAGACTTTGTGGGAGGCAGATGGACCAGGTCCACACAGGTGATGGCCTTAGGAGAACCAATCACTGACCTGAGCAGGGGGCCCTGCAGAGCCTGGGCCTGCTGCCTGCCTCAGTCACATGAGCTGGGTCCTCACGACAAATCTCTCTGTAGGTACTGGCAGCCCCCAGCTGGCAGGATGGGTCGCCCTATAATCTTTTGACTTTATGATGGTGGTTTCAGCTGTGCTCATTAGTGGTGAGTGCTGGGTAACCATTCTGTTTTTTACTGCTAGTGCAGTATTCCTGAAATTACAAGATCTTCAACACTTTACTGCACAACAGGCTTGTGTTTGCCGATTCTGCCCAGTCAAAGGCGGAGGTGTGAGGTGGGTGAGGCTAAGCGTGACGTTCGGGAGGTCAAGTACATTCGATGCATTTCCCACTCACGATACGCTCCAATTTAGGGTGGGTGGCTGTTTCCCTGGGAGACTGACTGTCTCTCGGGGCAAAGAGGGAGGCACTGGAGGCCGCCCAGAGGACCCCAGGACTCAGCTGAGCCCTGCACGGTGACACCCAGGACTGCACAGTGTGTGGTGCCCCCTCATGGTCAGGAAGGAATGCACAGGTTCTCAGACCGTGCCAGTAACAGCTGTGCTGCCGTGACCTGGCCCGACCAGGACAACTGCACCTGAGGGAGGCTCTCTGGGGCTTCCCAGGTCAGGTCGGAGGGCGAAGAGGTGACCGGGGTGCTGCATTCTGATGGGGCCTCCTGCGAACACGATGGAGCCTCTTGTCTCAGACAGGCTCAGTCAGGTCTCCTCCCGAGGTGGTCTCTGTGCAGAGCTGTTGCATGGGGAAACGTGAGGTCAGAACAATATATCTGGAGATGCCCCTTCTCATTCTCCGCCTCCCCACGGCAGCATATTTAAGTTTTATTGAGAACTCGCCCTGTACAGCCAATTCCAGGCCTCTGCACTTTCTAATCTCAAGTTTCTGCAGGGTTCCCTGTCCTCAGAGAAAGCACTGCCCAAGGCTCCAGTGGAACCCCACCCTGCCCTGCCTCAAAGGGGATTTGGGTCAATCCACAGCCCAGTCTCTTGTCAGCCAAGTCATGACAATGTCAGCGCCGGCCATGAGGCATCTAGACTGTGCTTGGCACATGGTGAGTGCCCGCAGATGGTGACTCTTCCTCAGCTTACAGAGGGCTAAGTGACTTACCGGGCCCCAGCCCTCAGGCACACACTCCCTGGATGGCCGTCTGTCCGCACCTTCTCAGGGTCACACCCCAGCACACCCAGGACTACCAAGGAGAACTACCAGGTGGCCACCTGGGTCCTGCCCTCCTCACCCTTCCCAGTGCTGCACCAGGGTCTAGGGACTGCCCTATGAGGTCACGTGGTATGGGTTGTGGGTAGACTCCACAGGAGGGATGAGGGTCAGATGCAGGCCTCAGGTCAGGAATTGAGACAGAGGGCTGTGCCAGTCTGGACCCCCGCCGGCATCCCAGCTCTCTGTAGGGCACTTGGGAGAAACCAGCTCTGTCATTTTTTGGTGTAGGTGATGTCTGGAAATGCCAGTTGCCCCCAAGTTCAGGCCTCGGGCTGATGGGGTTTGTGGCCCCCTGGCCTGGGTGCAACTGTTTTCTCAGAGAAAAGGAAGCCTGGTCCCAGCCAGCCCATTCATTGTTCCGGGTCATCTGGGGACAGCCCTTCCCATTGTATCCACGCTGCCCTGGTGATGGACAGATGGATTATGTAAGAGACTTGCAGAGTCTGAGGGATTAAGAAAAAGTTTGAAGTCATTGCAGAAGATCTGACAGCTACTGGCTGAGCCAGGATGGGTTCCCAGCAAGGCCCTTTTAAAATCTGCCCTCTGAGGGCTTCGCAGGGGAGACTGACCTCAGGCAGTGGTGGGGAGCAGCCTGGATGGATGCCAGCACTGGCCTCTTGGCTCCTTCCTCCCCCTCAGGGGTCCTGCCTTCCTGTCCAGTGACGTGCCTATGTCACCTGCACCCCCCACCAGGGAGGAACCCCACAAACCCTCTAGACTCTTCGTACGTGGGTCTCTGCTCCAGGCCTTGCCTGCCTGTGTGGGCGAGGAGTGATGGGTAACTTCTCCAGCTGTCAGCACCTGAGGACGAGGGACCCCGAGTACATTCTGAGCCCGCAGGAGGAACAAGGTCTCAGCCCCTGACGGGATTGTTCTCACTGCTGTCCACCTCCACACAGAGGCCCTGGGGCTCCCAGCCAAGTCCGTGCTGTGTCCCCTGCCTTTGCCCTGACTGTGTCCCTCCTCTGGTTAAGGGTCTCTGTCCTCCCAGCCACCCAGGCCAGAATCAGCACAGTCTCTGCTGCTCGATCCCATCCTGGCCCCTCAGGGAATCAGCCACTGTTTGCCTCCTGAAGGAAATTGTCACCCCTGTGGTCCTCTTGTCTCCTGAGGTTCAGAGCTTTGTGCAAGGTCTCTCTCCAACCACATGACAAATGCCTTTCTTAGGGACCATCTGGAATTCTTTCCTAAGTTGTGACTATTTGTAACAAGGCACTGAATCCCTGGAAGGGCTTCCCTTTCCAGCCGCCTCCCTCCAGGAGGCCCAGGAGTGGGGCCCGTGCATCCCCTCCCTGGCTGCCCCCGGGGTGGGCACCACGAGCACAGGTGACCTTGGTACCTTGCTTAAGTCTCTTCTTCCTTGCTGACCTTGAGCTTCCGGAGGGCAGGGGCTGCCTCGTTCCTGTGGAGCCCCGGGCACAGCCGGAGGCACAGACGGAATCTCAGGGTGCTCTATGCTCTTCTTGGAGCTGGCTGCTGCAATTGGTGGGGAGGCAGGAAGTGTCTCCGCCTTTCTCGCCCTCCAAGGTCACTGTCATGTGCCCTGAGTCCCGGTGCGATGTTGCCAGCCCAAACCCTCCCTTGGCTCAGTGCTAGGTCCACACCCCTCACCTCCTGCTCTATACCAGCTGTGGGGGTGGCTTCTGCACCTCCCTTCCCCTTTCCTCAGACACACGGCCGGGCTCCCAGGGACCATGGCTCCGTGAGGCCTGGTTTCCGGTGTGGCTGTGTGGCCAGCGTTTTCTGCATGGAGTGTATTTAACTGCCTCCATTCCCACACGGCCCTGAGGGGGCAGCTGCGGCTGTGGGGACCCCGTGCACAGACAGCACAGTTTGTCTGGCAGGAGACCATGAGGGAGGGGACTACCCAGGCCTGTGAGGCCTTCAGGGAACAAACAGACTTGACTCCCCAGTCCTAATTTTGGAGGTGAGTCAAGAGAACCAGCCACCTGCCCACAGAGCCATGGTGTAGGGGTGTGAAGCCAGGCCCGGGGAGGGCCCTGTGGCCGGCATTGCCCATTGGCAGGGAGAGTGCCAAGGCAGGAGGTCGCCACATTGTCTCCCATGGCTGCTGGAACAAATTATTTAAAGCAAAGTTCACTTGTCCTCCTCTGTCTGGAGGTTGGATATCCAGCCAAGGTGGGCCCTCAGGCTGTTTCCCTTCTGGGGAGGCTGGAGGACAGCCACCTGCCTCGCCCTCCACCCCTACTCCTGGCCCCAGGGCCTCGCCCACATTTGTGATTTGTAATGACATTTGTGATCACGTTGAGTCCCCCGAGATCACCCAGAGTAATCTTCCTGTATTCATCAGGGTTCTCCAGAGAAATAGATCCAGTAGAGCGTCTACCTCTGTGTGTCAGTATTAGCAAATCCATCGGCTGCCGTCTGTCTCTGTTACCTGTCACCTGTCTATTATCTATATATCTATCATCTATCTTTGTATCATCTGTCTTTGTATCATCTGTCTTTCTATGATCTCTATCATCTACTATCTATATCCATCCATCCATCCATCCAGATACATGAGAGGCTATTCATCCTGGGAATCAGTGCATATGCCTGTGGAGGACCTAGAAGTCCCAGGGTCTGCAAATTAGAGACCCAGGAGAGCCTCGAAACTGTGGGGCCAGTGGCCTCCTGAGTCTGGAGGTCCACGAACCAGGAGCTGTGATGTCCAAGGCCAGAAGAAGAGGGGCATCCTGTTCAAGGATAGAATGAATTTGCCCTTCCTCTGCCTTTTTGTTCTACCTGAGGATCCTGCCCACTCCAGTGAGGGCGATCAGTGCTCAGTCTCCTGAGTTGAGTGCTGAGCTCTTCCAGGAACGCCTTCCCAGACACACCAGGAGTGAGGTTTCACCAGCTAGCTGGATGTCCCTTGGCCTGGTCAACTTGACATATAGAATTAACGTCTCTAGGGGCTGTTATTCAGCTGACTGCAGCCCCGTGAGTTTTGTGGAGGGCGTGCCCAGTGTCCTCTGTGTCGGGGGAACAGGGCAGTGGCCAGAGCTCTGCAGCCCCGGCAGAGCCATCCCAAACACAGCGCGTTATTCAGCATCGTTTGTAGAGGGAGGTGAAGCATCTGGCTGCACCAGCTCCTGCCCCAACACCTGCCTGTGACAGAAGAGGATGCTTCACAGAAGGCTCATTAAATATGAAAACACTATGTTGATTTCTAGCAAACTTAAATTACTTAGGCTAGGGTAAGTGGATAAATATTTCATGCTGCCGTTTATTAAGTTCCCGCCAACAGTGCGTCTGGCTCTGCAGCCGCGGGTCTTTCTGAGTGCCTCTCTGTGTCTCAGCTGGGAGACCTGGGTGAGGCCCCTCCTGGCCCTGCCCCTGCAACTACCACAGACCCAGTCACCAGCACAGTGGGTGGTAACCAGGAACCAGAGGAGATACAGTGAGCTGAGAGAATAACTAGGGAGCAATTGCCTGCTGGGTTTTTTTTTTTTTTTTTCCCTTGGTGAGGGAAATTAGAGCCATGACAGCTTGGGAACTTGGCCTCTGCACTGCTGCTCCTCGGCAGACACGTGGAAGCTGGTGATGCCCAGCAGCTACCAGGCGGGACGGTGGTGGCAAGGAGCTCCCCTGGGCCTCATTTGTGCTATGTCTGGGTCTGCTGGCTCCACAGGCCTCTGGATAGGGGTACCCATCCTTGGCTCTCCACGTCCCTCTGTAATTGACTTCCTCTTCCAAAGATGTAACCAGGAAGACCCATCTCTGTTCTAAAAAACTGTGCAAAGGTTGGTGTCTCCATACCTTGCTGACAGGGAGAAAGAAGTGGGCACGTTAGATAGAAGTCAGAGGGGCCACAGGGCACATAGGATGTCAGAGGGACCACAGGGCACCATCAGAGCCCCCCTGAGGTCTCTGTATGCCTGTGTCCTCCTCCATCAGTGTCACCTTGTCATGCAAAGGCCCCTCCTCACAAGCTCATGGGCATGAGAAGGCTCTAGAACCAGTCAACCTGAGGGGGCTGGTTACAGAGTGAATTGTACCCACATCCATAGACTGGAGTCCTGCCCCCAGCACCTCAGTGTGAGCTTAGGTGGAAATTGGTTGTGGATACATTGGGCTAGGATGAGGCCATTAGAGTGAGTGTGACTGGGGCTGGTACATACAGGGGGGATTGGGAGACATGCACATGCACACATGCACACACGGCACACACTCCATATGAACACACATGTACACACAGCACACACACATGCATGTACACATTTGCCCCGTATGAACACACATGTACACACATGCACATACATCCAAACAGCATACACATGCATGCACACAGATACCCCCATATGAACACACACGTACAGGTAGCACCTACACACATACACACAAGCCACACAACACACACATTCACATGTGCACACATGCATGCAATGCACATCCACACCTGTGCACACAAACACACATGCACACAAACACACGTGCACACACATGTACACACACATGCAGTTCGCCATGTGAAGATGAAGGAGGAATTGGGGTGAGGTATCTGCAGCCCAGGTAATGCCAAGGAGCAGCAGCAACCACCAGAAGCCTGGAGGAGGCTGGGATGTATGCCCAGTGTATGGTGGCCCCAGAAAATGAAAACAGCTAATTTTGTTCTGGTGGTGGGTGGGGAGGCTGGAAGGCTGTGTTACTGGCAGTGCTGGTTGGGGCATGTGCAGAGCTGGTCTGGATCTAGGCAGCACCTTTGCGAGGCTGAGAAGCAGAGTCTAGGTCAGAGTTCAGCAGAAACTGAACTTCTCTTTGTTCCTGGCACCATCCACCATCCAAGGTGATCCTTTGGCACGCTGGAGCTCAGACAGCCTGGCTGTGTTGGCGCTGCTATCCCCACCTGCCTGACAGAGGCTGAGAGGTCACCCAGGGTCACCGAGTTGGCAACAGACAGAGCTGGGATTTGAACCCAGTTGTCCCTCTTGGGGCCCTGCTCTTGTGGGGAAGAGTGGGAAATGTCCCTGAGGACCTTTCTGTCCCAGGAGGCAGTGGTGACTTAATTAGCTAAGTGGTCCAGATGGCACCTGGGATCTGCAGCCCCAATTCACCTGGTCCAGTGTAGCGTGGCACTGTGGGCCACACCAGGTGCAGAAATGGCTCTCTCCTGCCCCTCGGGCCACCACCAGGCAGGCTCCAGAGCCTTCCCTGCAAGAAGGAAGACCATTGTTGGTCTGGGAGCCCTGTCCCTTTCTGGACCGGGTGGCTCCCCTCTGCTGGGTCCCTCTAGCAGTTACCATCAGTTAGTTATTAGTTACTAGTTAGTCATCTAGTGCATGGTGTTGTCACTAGATGACTCCCAGGGATAAATGACCCCCCTCTGCTCCTCCCACTTTTTGTGAAAGCCAGAAACAAATCCTTACAAAAGGAAGCTTCTCAATCAGTCAGTCACTGGGAGACGATTCTCCACGAATATCTCACAGTCCTGCACGTGCAGTCTGGGCCTCCTGAGCAAAGGGCACGGGGAGCTGACAGGACAGAGCCTTTCCTGACGGTCCACGTGCTGTCCGCTCTCCAACCTCCCTTCCCCTTCTCACCTGTCCTTGGTGGACAGAGGCATGGGCTAGACCTGAGTCCTCAAAGGTAGATGCCCTGACAGCCACATGAACACACAGGCCCCATATGAACACACATGTACATATCCACATCCACCTGGCCAGGGAGGGAAGGCAGAGGAGCTGGGTCTGGGGGCTTCTCCTTCCCCCAACCTGGACTTGTAGGGGGCTGGGTCCCTGAGAAGCCCTGACAGGAACCTTCAGGCTCCCACTGAATATGCACAGGTGATTCCATGATGCAGAAATGAGTTAGCAGAGGAGAAAGATAAAATATTAAATGACACTAAAGTGGAGGCCATGTGAGCCCGGGGACAGCCAGTGTGGGCGGGTGCTCACTCCAGGATGCTGCGGCTGAGTTGGGACTGCCCCTTACTGGCACCAGGGAAATAGTAATATCAAAAATAACTGTTCTCAGGCCAGGCTCGTCTGTAATCTTAGCACTCTGGGAGCCCAAGGTGGGTGGATTACCTGAAGCCCAGGAGTTCAAGACCAGCCTGAGCAAGAGTGAGATGCCATCTCGGAAAACAAACAAACAACAACAACAAAAAAACCCAACAAACATCCAGGCATTGTGGTGGGCACTTGTAGTCCCAGCTACTTGGCAGGCTGAGACAAAGAGGATCACTTGAACCCAAGAATTGGAGGTCGCTGTGAGCTGTGATGTTACGGCACTCTACCAAGGGTGACAGAGTCAGACTCTCATAAAAATAAATAAATAAAATAAAAATGAAAATAGAAAAACTAGTCAGGAGTGGTGGGTGCTTATAGTCCCAGCTACTTGAGAGGCTGAGTCAGGAGGATCGCTTGAGCCCAGGAGCTTGAGGTTGCTGTGAGCTATGATACCACAGCACTCTATCCAGGGTGACAAAGTGAGACTGTCTCAAAAACAAAGAAACAAGAAAAAATTCTCATTGGAAATGCCCGTGCTGCAGGCATTCACTAGGTGTGAATGATAACATCCGGGCCACCTGGCTGTGTCATCTAACTGAATTCTCAGGACAGTCCTGAAAGGCAGGTTCTTGTCTTCCCATTTCACAAACAAGGACAACAGACTCAGGCCAAATAACACAGCTTGGAAGAGGACTGGAACCAGGCTCCACCCCCAAGCCCATGCTCTGGACCCCTCACGCTTTCGTGGAGGGTTGTGGGGAGCCCCCATTCCCCGCTGCACTCAGCCCAGGACACGTGGCCTAAGATGCTTCTACGCTCCTGAAACCAGGCGGTACCTTCCCTCCTCATCCCTCCCACAGTTGCTGGTTTTCGGGTATAGAGGGTGCAGACAGCTGAGGGCCCTCCTGCTTCCTGCTCCCAAATCCAGAATCTCCCTCCCTCCTGGACCCAGCAGAGGCAGCTGCATTTGCTGTGCGTGCCTCTCAAATTCATCGCCCCACGAATGCTTGGAAAAATGCAAATAAAAGTAAGATTATGATTTTTTTTTTGTAAATAAGCAATGCAACAACTCAAATCTGATTTGGGCCGTCAGCCCGAACCACCAGAGAGAGATCGATGTTGAAATTTTCGCGTGTGTTCTCAGAGAACATTATTGTGGAGCGCCGGGCTCCAATAAGCTTCCATATAAATTATTCATTATGGAATTCAGATGAAACGCCAAAGCCCTCCCACCAGGAAACTGCCTTTTTTATTTTTATTTATTTATTTTTATTACCTCTGAAGAGCTGGTCTTCCCGTCTGCTAAATGCCGGCAGCCCAGTGGTTGGTGCGATTGTCGGGGAGATGGCAGTGACCTCATGCTTGTGTCTCTTCGAGGAAATTTTGCTTTTCTTTAAGGGTTTTCTCTACTGTCCTTCCCTGCTGGGGGCTGGTTTTCCAAGAGTCACTGGGACACCCATCCCAGTCCCTCCTACCCCTGTGCTTGCAGGGGAAGGCAGGTGGCTCCCGTGAGTGTGGCCCTTTGGTGCTTGGCCCAGACTAGCAGATCTGTGTTGAGTGAGTTGGGGCAGGTGTTACCACTTTTGGGTTTTTTAAAATGAAGAGATGAAAGCTCAGAGATTATTATGGGCTGAATTGTGTCCCTCCTCCCCCTACAAATTCATAGCCATATCGTAACCCTCAGTGCCTTTGAATGTGACCTTATTTGCCAATAGGGTCTTCACAGAGGTAATTAAGTTAAAATGAGCTTACCAAGGTGGGGCTGATCCAGCACACCTGTGTCCTTCTGGGAAGGGGCAATTTGAGCAGAAACACACACACAGAGGCCACATGAAGGTGAAGAGCCATCTCTGAGCCAAGGAGAGACGCCTGAGAAGGAGCCGGCCCCGTGGACGCCGTCAGCACGGACTTCTGGCCCCAGAACTGGGGGAGAACCACTTTCTGTCGTCCAGGCTGCCCAGTTGGTGGTACTTTGCTACAGTCGCTCTCAGAAACCGACAGGATGAGGCCACTTGGCAAGGTTTCCACAGTGGACTGGGACTGGCACAGTGGCCGCGAGGAGTCTGGCACTGGTGTCCTTGGGTGTGCGGTGCCAAGCGGCCCTGAGACCTCGCCGGAGGTGGAGGAGGGAGAAGCTTGCACAGGAGCTCTTCTTCTTTCTTTCT
The DNA here is from genome assembly GCA_963575145.1 of Galago senegalensis. Taxonomy (NCBI): domain Eukaryota; kingdom Metazoa; phylum Chordata; class Mammalia; order Primates; family Galagidae; genus Galago; species Galago senegalensis. Next base: position 28,683 of record CAUYTI010153931.1, read on the forward strand.
TTCTTGTTTTTCTTTATCCAGGAACTCTCTAATGCCTTCATTTTGCCTTTGAAGAACTCTGTAAAGATCTCTGTAAATATTTGTAAAATTAATTTCACAACCCACAGATGAATAAATGGATGGATGAGCAGGGGATGATAACATTGCTGACTGGATGCCATTCCTGATACCAGATGTACAGGTGCCTTCTGCCTGGTGACCTCCTCTAGGGGGTCGTACGAGGGGCCTGGCAGAGCCGTCCCTGTGCCCTGAGGGATGGGCTCCAGGTGAGGTCGTGGGTCCTCTAGGGCATCGGTGGGGATCAGTCGGGATCTTCCTCATAGACAGCCCTGGGCAGGAGGGCGGTTCTGGGGACCCACTGCCCAGGGCTGTGGCTGCTGAACAGCTTGGAGCTCACCTTCTGTGTTCAGGGGCTTCCCTGTGGAGCCCAGTTGCTGGCTGGATTCAACTCAGGTGTGGCTGGCACAGCCGGCTCTTCAGGGCCCCTCAAATGACCCTTTGGGGGTTTTAAACTATCCATTTCTTACCATTACTAATCATTTTTTCCTTCTTAGGGAGAAATGGGTGATGCATTACAACTTTTTTAAAAAGCTAAGAAAGCTGGGAATTTATTTGATTTATCCTAAAAATACTGAATGATTCACAGAGGGGCACTGGGTCCTGAGAACCTTCTCCATCTTAGGCTGGAAGCAAAGCAGGAAAGTGCTGGTCCTGGCCGGAGCGGACGTCCCTCCCTCCTCCTTTGTTTCCTGCTGCTCGATGCCCCATGTTGCGTCCACCTCTGTAAATTTTAACTTTTTTTTTTTTGAGACAGAGTCTTACTGTGTCGCCCTTGGTAGAGTGCTGTGGCGTCACAGCTCACAGCTACCCCAAACTCTTGGGCTAAAGTGATTCTGTTGCCTCAGCCTCCCAAGTAGCTGAGACTACAGGCACTCAACATAGCGTAAGGCTATTTTTTTGTTGCAGTTGTCGTTTGGCAGGCCCTGGCTGGGTTTGAACCACCAGCCCTGGTGTATGTGGCCGGTGCCCTAACCGTTGAGGCGCTGAGCTTATTTTAACTTTTATCATGTGTTGACACTTTCTGTTAGCATCTCGTTGAAGATTTCCAAGCTGCGTTAAGGACTCGGCCACAGAACTTTCCTGAGCCCCCTCCACCCCTGGCCACGCCTGGTGCTCTTCCTCAGCTGGCCTGGTCTGTCTGAAGCATCCTTTTCCTCCACACTGCCCGGCTTTGGAAGCTACCCTGCTGTCTCCCCTCCCCTGCCCCACCTGGCCTTCTGTGTCCAGCTGTACCTGCTGTGTCCTGCTGTGTCCTGCTGTGTCCCGCTGTGTCTGGCTGTGTCCAGCTGTGTCCTGTTGTGTCCCACTGTGTCCCACTGTGTCTTGCTGTGTCCCCCTGTGTCAGGCTGTGTCCGGCTGTGTCCCGCTGTGTCCTGCTGTGTCCAACTGTGTCCTGCTGTGTTCCACTGTGTCCCCCTGTCTCCCCCTGTGTCCTGCTGTGTCCCACTGTGTCTGGGTGCATCTTGGCGGCTCTTTCCTATGCCTTAGGCCTGGTCACTGAATTGTCCCTCCCTCTGAAGGACTGTACCAGGTTCACTTTGCTGTGACCGCCGGCCTCTGTGTGTGACCAGCCCTCAAGTCACTGCATGACGAGTGAGCTTTGGGAAGAGGGGACGATAGTATCGTGTGTAATGTTCCATTCATTCAGCGTTTGCCCTGTCTTTGGAGCGATGCCTCCTTTCTCCCTGAAAAGAGCAGCCCTGGGAGGGAGGGCAGGAGGGAGGCCTGGCCTGAGGCACTGGGGAAATCAAGGATGAGCTGGTGACAGATGCGCCAGGTTCCCGTGCACCTGTTCTCAGCTGCGTGGAGCAGAGAGGGCTCTGGCTCCCCCTTCCCCTTTGTGTATTTCTCTCTCTCTGTCTCTCCCACACATCCGCCACTCGGGCCAGGCTCTGGTCTAGATTGGGGTCCCCCTCCTGGCTCCCCACACTCCTGGGCTCATCAACCCCTGTCCTTCATTTAAAAGGCAGAAGAGAGGGAGGATCTGGGCACTATGCCCCGCACCCCCCTGCCCTGCACCCCGTCCCCAACTGCAAACAGCTGCACGGCCGCATGGGCGTTTATTTGACTCTCAGGCCTTTGTGCTCACAGGGTCCCGGCTGAGGGCAGAGGGACAGTGCGAGACGAGGGTGGGGGGTGAGGTGGACAGGGCAGCCCCCGTCCCTACGTCCCCCCAGAGCCCCCTCCTCTGCCACGCAGCGATGTGTGGCAACACGTCCCTGGAAGACTTTCTCACCATCTGTCTCCTGGGCTCGGTTATCACCCTCTCAGGGAGAGGAGTTCCAATTTGCAGTTGTGAATTGTCTTTTTTTCCCTCCCCTTTAACTCCACGTGCAGTGACTCTGATGGCTTGAAGAGGCTGTCGCAGTTTACAGTGAACAGTGAGCACGGCTTGTTTTTGGAGGCCCAGGGCACCGAGGGTCCGGCTGGTGAGCTCAGGGCTGGGGAAACCACAGACCCATGGGCATCTGGCATCTGTTCCTTTAAGGCGATGTGAAGCCATTCTCCTGAGCCCACCAGGAAACCCTGGTGGGGCCTGAGGCAGAACAAGGTCAAGTCAAGAACAGTGTCCAGTGGGAGGCTAAGCTTCGTCCAAGGCCTGCAGGGGACCCTGGGGGTGCTGGGGGGTTCAGTAAACCCCCAAGGATCTGGGAGCCTGAAGCCCAGGGAGCAGCCCTGTAGAACTGCAGGTGTGGCCCAATCTGCTCCCCTGGGGTTTTCCTACAGGGGTCAGGGACTGTCCCCAGGCCTTGGGATCCTAGGAAGAGGGGCTCTGCTAAAGTTCTTAAAGCCTCATGGTAGCAGCTCCTGCTGCTCCCAGTGAGCCCCCTAGCAGTCTCCTCACTTTTCCTCACTCCCCTCATACCCTGTGCCCTGCCCCATCCCCTCCCCCACACCGTCTTTCCCCTTCTCCCCCCACCTTCCTGGTCTGGGTTTAATTTTAGCAAATACAGGCTGTTGGCCTCCCCACTTGGGATGAGAACGGGCAGCGACATCACAGAGAAGGCAGCCTCCCCTACTCCCACCAGCCAGGGAAGCAAATGTCCACATGAGCGTGCAGGGTCTGGTTTAGCCCCGGAAAAGCCCACTGCTCTCTCCACTAAAGCACCCCGGCCATCACCTCAGCCCCGTGTTCAGGTGCATCTCACCCCCCACCCCGAATGGTGTCACTTTAGAAAGGGAGAAATGATTCCTGTAATCCACAGGGAGGTGGAGGAGATTTCCCTGCTCCAGACCCCAGCCAGCACCCCAGGACACAGCCACACCGACAGAGAAGCTACTTCCTATGCCCGGCGTTCCCAATGAGCTTGAGCCTGGACCAGCTGTGGCAGATCGGTGTCCTCTCTGCCTTCTCTTCTGCACACTGGGGTGGGAGTCCATGGGCTTAGCCAGTGCTGGCGGGAGCTGTGGGCTCTGTGACTCGGTGGTGTTTGGGCATGAGGACAGCCCTTAGGAGGGCTTGGTAGTGGGGGTGAGAATCCCACTATGTGGCCTCCTTGTTACGGACTTTTCCACCTTTCTGGCCTCAGGAGTTTACTACAACACCTGCTTTGGCAGCAGGTGGATCTGAGTTGGAATCCTGAGTTGGCCCTTTGTCAGCAGCACGAGCTCAGACAAGCGACTTCTCCCGTCCTGTGAGCGTGGTGGACGGAGCCTTCCAGGTACGGCGGGATGAACAGCGCACTGTGCACTCGGCGCTTGGAGCAGGGATGTCCATGCTTTTTTGTTTCTTTCACTGGAAGAATGAGAGTTGTCTTGGGCCACACATTAAATACACAAACACTAGTGAAACCTGATTAGCAATAAAAGGGTCCATGCATACTTTTCATGGTATCTGGTATCATGGATGAGAAAAAAGGTCCTCACAAAACCAGCACGTGGGCCGCAGGCTGCAGGTTGGACACCCTGGCCTAATAGTGTTTGGTGTGCCTCAAATGCTCCCCAGGTGGCAGCGATAACACACATGGTGCTTTTTCTGAGAAACTGCTTTGCTTCACAGTGTCCGTCGTCTGTCCACCATCTGCCTGTCCAGAGCAACTTTGAGGACCCTCCTCAGAGTGTGATGGGGGTCTGCTGCTCACAGGGAGGGTCTGGATTCTTTGCTGGCTCCACCCTGCAGCCTTGCCTCTATCTTCATCACCTACTCGAGACTGACCTGGTCTGGAGGCTCTGTGGGTCCAGGCGACAGGGGGAGACTCACCCCCCCCCCCAGGAGGGCCCCCGTCCGCTCACCATGGAGGACTCTGCCTGGACCTGCCCTCTCCATCCCTCTAGTTAGATGCTCAGGGGTTCTGTCATAGCCACGGCACTCCCTGGGCTTAGCGTGAGGTGGAATCCAGGGAAATGGCTGCAGCCGAGGTGAGACGGGAACCACACCAAACGTCGGCAGCAGCCTCTGCTACGACCTCCACGGCGCGGGAGTGGCCAGGACGCCCTTCCGAGGGTGAGTGGATGGGCACACTCTGGCATGTCCAGACAGTGGAATATTGTTCAGTGCTAACAGGAAACGAGTTACCAATCCACGAGAAGCCAGAAACACACGCTGCTGAGTGAAAGAGCTAATCCGAAATAGCTGCACGGCATGTGATTCCAGCTCCGTGACGTTCTGGAAAAGGTATAAAGATCAGAGGTTGCTCGGGGTTGGAGGTCGGGGGGATAAACAGGCAGAGCACAGAGGATTTTAGGGCGGTGACGCTCTTCTGTATGACACTGCGATGGTGGACATGTGTCCCCTGGCTGTGTGACACCGAGAGTGAGCCCCACCTAGATGTGGACTCTGTGAGATAATGGCTCAGTGCAGGGGCATCTGTTGACATGATTGTCCCCCAGTTGGGGTAAAAAGGGTGGGGGCTCTGCCTGTGGGCAAGGGGGTGTGTGGGAACTTTCTGTACCTTCTGTTCAATTTTATTGACAGCCCAAATCTGCTCTAAAAAACAACATTTATTAAAAAATAGCAACCAGAGGGCGGCACCTGTGGCTCATAGGAGTAGGGCGCTGGCCTCATATACTGGAGGTGGCAGGTTCAGACCCAGCCCCGGCCAAAAAAAAAAAAAAACAGCAAAAAAAAAAAAAAACCCAACCAGAGGCCAAATCAGTCTCTATGGTAAAAATATGAGGAAAAGAAGAAGTAAGGAGAGAGAGACAAGGGTGATGGGTGATGGGGACAGGCGGGGAGGGCTTCTCCGTGGTGGCCTGAGAGAGGCTGTGAAGCACAGACTGGGGACAACAGGTGGGGAAGGGGGAGAGAACGGCCTGGACGGCAGCTCCTCAATCCTCTTCCTCAAGAGATCCAAGCAAAGCTAGGAGCCCCTTTCTGCTCTGCGCCCTACTTCTTTCCGTGGGATTCAGTGTTGGGGTTGGACTGCATGGCGTCCTAGCTTCCGTCACGGTTACCTCTATAATTTTAGTTTAATCCCTTCTGGCCCAGGCGGGGGTGGGGCATCAATAAAGAAAGTGCATGACTGGAGAGCCCTCTGTGTGAAAGTTCATCCCTGGTGGCCCAGTCACTCGGCGAGGGGGATTTGTGCCTTCCCTTCCCCGGGGAGCAACGGCAGACTTGGGGTGGTGAGTCTTCTGGAAAAGGAAGAGGCTCTTTCCTTTCTGCTGAGCTGAACTGTGCTTAGCTCCCTTCTCAGTCTCGGCCGTGATCTCCTTAGAGCAGGTGATGGCGTGCCCATGGCCCATGTAAGTGAGCCCGCCTTTATTTTCTCTCGCACGCACTCTCTCTCACACACAGATAGATAGAATAAATTGCAGGAATGGCCCCGGGACTCCTGTGGCTGTGACAGGTAGCTGTCTCTCAAAGAGTTGGTTTTTCAGGCAAGGATGCAATTCCCAGCCTCTGTCCTCCCCAGGTAGGGTCACGTGACTGAGTAATGGCTAAAGAAAGGTGGGCAGAGTGACGTCTGCCACCTGCAGGGCTCAGCCACACACATTTCATCCTCTGTCTTCCCTGCCCAGCGGCTGGGTGGGGCTGGCTAAGTAAAGGACCCCTTTGCCCAGAAAGTGGAGCCTGGGGGTGGGGGCTGCACCCTGGTCAGGGACACATGTGTGGACTTTATTTGAGAAGAACCCATCTGCTGTTGTGTTGAGCTGTTATGTAATTTGGGGGTTCATTTCATGGTCACAGCTGGCGCCACCTTCACTAATACATGCTAACATGACAGCAGTTAGGTAGCGGTGGTAGACATTATTTTTCCTCTGATTTACAGCAGCAATGCTAAAGGACAGTGGATTAAAAACAATCAGAACGAGAATGACCAGAGTTGCTGTCTCTGCAGAGGACGTCTCACCACTGAGCCGCCCAGAGTGAGGACTCTACTCCGCATAGGTCACAATCCAGCCTCTAGCTGCTGTCCAGAGGAGGAGTGTCTCAGGGGCTAAAACACGATGTTTGTTTCTCTCACACCCAACAGTCCATGCACAGGCCGTCCGGGGCTTCCTGCAGCTCCACAGCGTCCAGCAGCCAGGTCCTCTGTCCTGCTGTCCACCATGTTCAGCAGGTGGCTTCTGCCTCTGAGCCCAGTGTGGCAGCCCCAGCTCTGGCCATCATTCCTATACCAGGCCAGTGGCAAGGGGAAGGGGGGGAGCTTGTGGATGTGGCCCAGATGTGGCACACAAGGCCAAGCCTGGTGAGTCGGCAGAGTCTGGCCTCCCAGCAGCAGACGGCTGCAAGGGGACTGGGAAAGGCCGTCTTTGGCGCTCAGCCTCATGCTCACCTGAAACTGCCGGGCTGCAAATGGTCAGTTCTCACCTTGGTCACCTCAGGCTGCTGCAGCAGATCACCACAGGCTGAGTGGTGACAGCCAGCACTTGCTTCTCACGGTTCTGGAGGCTGGGCGTCCGTGAATGAGGCGCTGGTGGTTTGCTGACTGGCGAGGGCAGGTGAGAGACACTGATTCAGCCTAAGGACCTAGACTGTCCAGCTAGAGGCTCACCTGGACAGCGGGGTGATTCACAGGCTGATTTTAGCAAACTCGGAAGGCAGAGATACAGGGAAAGCTCTGTAGTTGTCCTTGGCTGCTCACAGCCCTGAACAATTCTCAGGAGAATGGAACCACCCGGACAACAGCTGCGACCAGAGGACGACAACTGCCCCTTCTCTCTCACCGCCCCCCCCCATGCCAAGCCAGGCATTGGTGCCTCTCGGAGCCAATTCAGCCATGGAACCCCATGGAGGGGGGAGCTGGGTGACGGGAGAGAGTAAAGGTGACAGGGATGACGCTGAGTTGACGTAGATGACCCAATCCACTCTCCGTATGTCCCGTTCTCTCAACACAGACAGTGACTGGCCCACGTGAAGAATTTATCACCAACAAAGGGCGAAAGGTCTTTACGGTGGTGGGGCCGCTGTCTCCCCTCCCAGGTGACTGTGCTCTTAGCAAGTGTCCGATATCTGGCCCAGGGCTGACCACCCCCCCGCAGGGCTGAGTGGAGTGGAAGAGGGCATAACTGCAGCATGGACACTGGGATCCACACAGGGCCAGCCCTGTCCTGCTCCAGGCTTTCCCTTCATGCACCTGGTTCCATTGACTGCCTGCAAGGTCAGCCCTCTGTCCTCTTGTCTGGCCTGGGTTCCACGAGCTGGGCCCTTCCTCCCTTCCTTCAGGCCCTGCATTCCTCTGCTCCTCTCAGCACTCCATGCAGCCCGTCCCCTGCCATGCCACTTCCCAATGCCCTAAAGCGCGTGGAACATGTCCCCAGCCCCACTGACCTCAGGCTTGGCCATGTGACCTGCTCTGCTCAGGGGAGTTTTACCGGACATAGTCTTACTGTGCCCTGAGGCTCCTCACACCTCCTGGAAGTCCTGTGACCTGCCTGTTGAGGGCCCTGCCTGGTGGCTGCCATTCTAGACAGCAGAGACCCCTGGAAGGCCAGGACAGGACAACCCACTGCCCACGTGCAGACCCAAGTCCGAGGAAGGCTGCCGTGCCCCTGCCACCAGCCGCTGAGGTTTGGGGCTGTTCTGCAGCATCATGGTAGCAATGAGTGGTGAGCACACGAAGCTGCTAGATTTCGTGTTTATTTTCATTACAGAGTGAGGCTCGGAGTGTCCCGTCAGATGTCACATCGCTTCCTCCTCTGACAGCATTCCCATTTGCGGTTTGTCACTTTGAAAACACAGTCACTGTTCATTCCTCCCCCCTTCCCTCTGCCTCTGTTCATTCCTCCCCCCTTCCCTCTGCTGTCTTTACCTCACAGTACTTTCTGAGTTTGTCTCTGCACTGCCACTGCCACCCCCATGCAGGCGTCCCGTCCACCCACCCCCAGGCTGCAGACCCTGGACTAGGCTGATCTGGCCATGCCCAGAGGGACAGCACCTCCTGATAGCCCCATGGGCACAGAGGCTTGGGGCCACCACTCTAAGCTCTGAGGAGGGTCAGCTGGAAGTAAGCAGAAGCTGGTCATCAGCTATGTCCTGACCGCCTCCCTCCCAACCCTGTAGCCACCAGTTTCCCCAAGAACACTCAAGCCCCAGCCCCTGGGGTGGGATCCCAGCCTGGGGCAGCCCTCCAGGACCCACAGGAGGGCCAGGGTGGGCTTCTCTGCCTGCAGGTTGGAGGTGAGTTCCCCTAGACTTGGAGGGTAAAAGCCTGGGTCCTCCTGGCCGGGGCCTGACTGTCATCCCCCACAAACCAAACATGTTAAACCATTCTCATTTAATTTGGCTAATTTAGGAGGAATGGCAGCGATAATTCACTCAAGTTTCTGTGTCTCTCTGAGACGTTAATATTCTGATTCCAAGAGGGATCTGTCTGAATTCCTCAGTTACAGATAATACAATTATATTTCTAAATTCTTCCCCTAAATTAGTACAGATGGTTAAAAATACTCTCGCCTTTTAATTAATCTTCTGAACAATAGTCTTATGAATACAAATGGATCATAATCCCCTTGCACAGATGGGGAGGAGGAGATGAGGGACGGTCATGGCTTCCACTGTGGCCCTGAGCCTGCAGGTGCAGGTCAGGGGGCCTCAGCGGGCGGCAGGGCTGGGCCTCAGTGAGGTTTGGGGTCCCTGACCTGGGGGAGAAATGCCTCTCCACACACTCTCTTCACTTCCTGTTCTTAAGCCCTGTTGGCTCTTGACTGAGCCTTTAGTCTCCCATGGGTGTGAGAGAGCTACCCTTTGCCTGAGGAGCCTGAACTATCCTGGGCCGCCTTTTGGCTGGGAAAGGGGCTTGGAGAGGAAGGATCTTTTAACCTTTCCATTAGGGGGCGTTCCCCTTCCTGATGTGCTTGGAAACTTCCAGGCTCAACCCTACCGTTTACTCTGGTGTGAGGCTGCCCTGACTTCTCAGGTGGCTTCTGTCACATTTTCCTCTGTGTGTGTGTGTACATGTGTGTGCATGTGTGTATATGTGTGTGCACGTGTGTACACACATGTGTGTACATGTATGTGCATGTATATGCATATGTGTACATGTGTGCATTTGTGTACGTGTGTGCACATGTGTATATGTGTGCATGTGTATGTATGCATGTGTGTATGTGTGTGCACATGTATGCATACGTGTATGTGTGTGTATGCATACGTGTACATGTGTGCATTTGTGTACGTGTGTGCACAGGTGTATATGTATGCATGTGTGTATGCATGTACAGGTGCATATATGTGCGCACATGTATGCATACATGTACATGTGTGCACATGTGCGCGCACATGTGTACATGTGTGTGCATGTGTGTGCATGTGTGTACGTGTGTGCACGTGTGTATATGTGTGCACGTGTACGTATGCATGTGTGCATGTGTGTACATGTGTGTGCATGAATGTGCTATGTTGAGAGCTTCGTGTTAGGTGCAGTAACTGAGGTAGATGGCTGCTATCTGTGAGTCCATCCACCCCACAGACTGCAGGCAGCCCTGTGTCCCCAGACCCTAACTTGGGGTTGGCCCTGAGTAGCATCAACTACTTGTTGAAATCACTGTGCTTAAACAAAGCCAAATTCCCTGGACAACATCAAAATTAAAAACTCTTGTGCATCAGCGAACACTCTCAAAAGAGTGAAAGGGCAGCTCATGGGATGGAGGAAATGTGCGCAGACCGTGTGTATAATAAGGAGTTCGTGCCCAGAATATTTAAGGAACTACAGCTCGATAGCAACAAACACAACAGCCCAATTCAACAGTGAGCCAAGGACTTGAACTGACATTTCTCCAAAGAAGACACATGGAGGCCAGCAAGCATGTGAACAGCAAGCTGCAATTCAGAACCACAACGTGGTATTGCTCCACACCCCTTAGGATGGCTATTACTAAAAGAAAAAAAATAACAAGAGATAGTAAAAGGCAGGAAAGATGTGAAGAAATGGAAATGCTTGTTCATTGCTGGTGGGAAGGTACAATGGCGCAGGGACCCTGGAAACCAGTGTGGTATTTCTTCCAAAAATTGAAAGTAGAATTGCCATGTTATCCAGCAATTCCACTTTGGGGATAGGCCCCAAGGAACTGAGGGCCCGGACTCAGACAGGTGTCTGCACCCCACGTTCATAGCAGTGCTGTTCACAAAGGCAGAGGTGGAAGCCGCCCAGCTGTCCACGGACGGATGAGTGGATGAACAAATGTGCTCCACCAGCACAGCGCAAATCACTCCACCTTGAAAAGGAGGGCCCTTCCGATGCCTTCTCCCGCGGGGATGAACCTGGAGGCCTTTATGCTCAGGGGAAGAAGCCAGGCACAGAAGGACTCAACTGTGTGATTCCACTGGTATGAGGCCCCAAGACTGCTCAAACACACAGAGACAGACAGTGGAATGGGGGTGCCAGGGGCTGGGGACAGTGTTTGGTGAGGACAGAGGTTCAGGTTGGGGAGATGAAAATTCTGGAGATGATGGTGGTGATGGCTGCCCAGCTTCAGGCCACTGAACTGTGCCCTTAAAATGGTTAGCTGGTGCAAGGAGGAAGATTTCTCTTCTCTTAGGGTTTCCAAGTGGACCTAAGAATTAAATGAATGTAAGTCAGATTAACAGAAAAAAGAAAACAAGCTTTACTAGAATTTCACATTTATGTGGGATCCTCACCAGAGGATTGACTGATGGCACGTGCCTGTTTCTATGGTGTAAATGCTCCTGCCGTGACTGATCTCAGGCTGCAGACAGTGACCCTGCTGACTGTGGGTGGGGAGGTGACACTCCGTGACGTAGCAGCAGACTGTGACCCCGCTGACTGTGGGGTCGGGAGGTGACACTCCATGACATAGCAGCAGACTGTGACACCACTGACTATGGGTGGGGAGGTGACACTCCATGACGTAGCCGCAGACTGTGACACTGCTGACTGTGGGGCTACTGCTGACTGTGGGGCGGGGAGGTGACACTCCGTGACGTAGCAGCAGACTGTGACATTGCTGACTGTGGGGTTGGGAGGTGACACTCTGTGACGTAGCATTTTCACTACTCAATGCTGCAAATGCAATAACCTCGAGGGGACAGCAAACCGTAAAATGCAGCCAAATAACTAGGGAGTGATGAATTCTGAGTACTTACTATGTTTGCTTTTATTATAACTTACTTAATTGCAAGTTTGTATGGTTTAATTTCTAGTAATGGCTGTGTTTAACTACCGGTTCCTAAAATTCCTGAAAATTTAACATAAGCCCTTGACAGGTGCACGTGGGCTCCAGAACATCACTGGTGGCTTCTGTAGTGAGGGGAAGATGCACCTGCACCAGGGGCCCTGGGACGCACAGTGGCAGCCCCTCTGCCGCCCCCTTGGGAGCTCCTCACGGTGCTGCCGGACCCAGGGGATCCTGGGACTTGAGCCTCGATTCCCAGCTTTGGCTGCCCGGGCTCGGGGTGCTCAAAGCCACACGCGGCTTTGGAGGCCTTGCTGGTGGGATGCTTCTGCCATATCCTGCTGCTTTCTTTGAACCAGGAATGGGAAGAAGAATCATTTCTTCTAGAATACATTCGGGAAACTTAACCACTGTTAATCTTCCCGGGTGGTTTCCATTAATAGGCAACAAACATCCTGGGGGTTCACAGAGTCCCATGAGCACAGGGCATCCCCTCGCTGCCGCTAGAGCTTCCTGAGCCTCGGTTATCACCAGTGATACAGGTGTGACCACAGCAGGTGGTGACACAGAGTAGACCAGGAGCCCTCTGCATCCCCAGTGCCCAGCGTGGGGCCTGGCTCAGAGCAGGTGGGGAAAGCTGCAGGAGCAATCAGATTGGTAGGGCCTCGGCTCTGCAGGCACTAGTGCTGGCTGAGCACCCCGAGCACTCAGCTGGGAGGGGCAGCTCCTGCTGTCAGTGCCTCAGCCCTGCAGACAGCAGTGTCCAAGGGAGGCTATAACAAGGTGCTCCAGACTGGGGGGCCTGACACAGCCTGAGTTTATCCTTCCACAGGACTGGAGGCATCTGCAGGAGCACACTCCCTCTGATATCCACAGGGAGGACCCTCCTTGTTCCTCCAGCTTTTGTTGGTGCCAGCAGTCCCTGGCTTGCAGACTTGTTACTCCTGTCTGCGTCCATCTTTAAGTGGCTATTTCCCTGTGCATCTGTCATCGCGTGGCCACATTTTCCTGTGCCTGTCATCACGTAGTCACACTTCTCTGTACATCTGTCATCATGTGACTGTCTTCCTGTAAGGACCCCAGTTACTTGGAGCAGGGACCCCTCCTTCAGCCTGACCTTGCCTTAAAAAATTGCATCTGCAAAGGCCACATTTCCCGGTAGTGTCCATTCCGAGGGAACGGGGTTTGTTTCGGCATATTTTTTTCAGGGAGACACGAATCAGCCCATACCAGGGTGAGCACAGAGAGCGGCCACTCATCTGTTTGTTTATTCATTTGTTTGCCACATTTACGGGTCACCTTCCTGCTTCATCAACATGGATGCTGTGTCTGGAGAAGGCTGACGTGGTTCCTGCCTTAGGGAGCTCTGGGTCTAATGGGCAGGAGCATAGTGCTCCTGGCAGGGTGTAGCCACCAGGCTCCTGACGTCCACATTCACCTCTGTGTATCCCGTCTCTTCCCCCGCCCCACTCAGGGCCAGGAACTTGGGTGTGGGCATCCCAGGACCTCCCCAGGCCAAGCTCTGTGCAGACATCTTCAGATTGACTCTTGAATTCACAGCCAGAGCTGATGTCCCAGGCAGATGCAGGAGGACAACCCAGTGACTCAAAAAGTAGATTTAAAATAGAAGTGTCAGGGGACAGGGGCTGGTGCTGCCGAGGGCCCAGCCATGCTGGAGACTCTGCTGGTGGATCCTGGATCTCCTGGCATTTTCTCGAAGGCTGGGAAGCTGCCTGTTTCATTCAGCTCAGCCTCTGTTTTCACCAGCAGACCTATCTCGGGTCAGGTTTTAAATTCTCAGCTTCAGTTTCCTCATTTGGAAAATGAAGTGATGGCAGTCCTCACCTTGAAGGTCGTGGTGAGGTTTGAGTGTGTGAACTCTAAGGAGCCTTTACCCTTATGCTGTGTTGGCCCCACACTCCGGGCTGGGCAGTAACTTGTCAGCTCATGAGCCCAGGTCTGGGGCACATGGCCTGTTCCTGTCCAGTAGGGTGAGTGCTGGATCAGCATGCTTGCAGGAAGCTTGAGCATCTTGGCTGCTGGAAAGCTGCCTGCTGTACGTATACCTTTTGTTTCAAAGACTTCATCTTCATGACCTACCTTCCTGGCCTTTTGAGCCAACCCCCTAACCCCCAATGGCTTTGTAATAACTGAGCCTCCAACCCTTAAGGAAACCATCCCTGAGCCCTTCGGTCCCAGCCTCCCCCCCACCCAGGGAAAGAGGGCTAAATTCCAAGAAGAAAACTAAAAATGAGAAAGTGCAAAGGGAGGGGTGAATTTCAAGAAAAGCCCTTGGTGGAAAGTCCCAAGTTCTCAGAAACTTTCCTAACCTATGTAACCCCCCGTGCCCTGAGCTATGTAACGCCCCCCCCCCCAGCTAACCTCAGTGTCCCACGTCTGAATCTGCTGGCTTGCTGAGCTACGCAGAAAAAAAAGTATAAAAGACAACTTGCCTTCTACCTTGGGGCTGCCTGCCTTTGAGAGCAGTGGTCCCCTGCACAGGTGTAATAAATTTCTACCTATTGTTACATTAAGTGGAGTCTGATTCTGCCTTTCTCTGCTGTGTGAGGTACAATAGCTTGCGTTAATGTAAATGTGGCACACGGCACCTGCACCAGGGAAGCAGAGGGCAGCACACCGTCTGGGTACCTGCTTGTAAGCTGGTTGTCAACTCCTGTTTGTGCAGGAAAACCAGACAGCCAGTGGTCGCACTCGGTGCGGAGAAAACCTCACATCAACCCCAGTTTTAGCATTTCCCTCAAGTAGTCTGCTTGGAACCCCAGGGGATGCCAGGCCAGGACAGTGTAATCCTGGCTGGGATAAATCGTGCCTGCCCTATTTTTCTCAGTTTGGGCTCCTGGAGACAAATGTCAGTTGTCTCATCAAAAACAAAGCTTGCCCTCGCGGGACGGTTTCAACGGCTCACGGAGGAAGGCTGTTACTTTTTCTTCACTTCCAAAAAGGCTGCCTTGGTTTTCTATTCTGCCTGCATCACCCCTAAGTTACAAGTGTCTCCAGCCATAAAAGAGACAGGTTCACCCTTCATGAATGAGGGACCTGGGGGGCTTGTCCAGGGTCACCCCTGGCTCTCTGAAAAATATGCTCCAGTTTCAACCTTGCTCCCTGCAGAAGCCCATGATAGGGGCAGGGAATGGAGTGGCCCAGATTCAGACAGGTGTGAGGAAGGCAGGCGGAGGGGACATCAATGAGCAGGGGCCTATGGGGGGGACTCCCCCAGTGCTTCATTGAATGTGGGGGCAGCTGGTGGTGGCTTCTCTAATTTAGAGCCTCCAGGACACTAGTGGGGAACAACGAGGGCTAGAAGATTCTGGGATGCAATTAATTCCCCAATTGTCTAGATTTTCTGAGCACTCAGGACCCCACGCTACTTTCCCAGGGGGCCCCGGGACAATGGTGTGTGTGTTGGGGCCACCCGTTTGTCAAGTGGTGTGAGCAAGCAGCTGATTCTCTCCAAGCCTTGGCTTTCTGCTTTTCAAACAAAGATGTGACCCTTTTCACCTCAGAGGGATGTCAGGGGATCAGTGAGGTGGCACAGCCCTGTGTGGGCTCAGCAGAGGGCTCGGGAAAGCCAGCTCCTTCTCCTTTCTCTGGTTTGTGGGGAGGAAACTGGGAGAGCATGTAGGTCTGGGAGTGACGGCCCCAGAGCCATCTGCCGCCCTCTGAAGTGGGGCTGAGAGAGTGGCTAGGCGCTGCCTTTCTCTTTGATCTGCTCAAAAAATTCCATCTTCCCAGAAGCCTCACTTTAGGGTTTTCTAAACCTCCTTTAAATAAAGATCAAAACGGCACCGGCTCCAGGCCTCGGCTCTGTCTCCTGCTGCTCCGTACTCTGTGGAGGTTTGGGTTGAAAGTGAGTGGATGCCTCGGAGGACGGAGGATTCCAGGCCCGGGGCCCCAAACCAGGTGGAAACACGACCCCCTGGGATTCGATCCAACCCCGATCTTGCTCTTCCGGAGTTTCTAAAATAATAGGTGCCTAGTGTTAACCCATTGCTCCTCGTGGAAACTGCCAGGCGGCTGACCACCACTTCACCCCATTTACAGTTTGGGAAGTTGGTGTAACTCGTCCAAGATCAGCCTATGGGTAAGTGGAAGAGCTGGGCCTGAGCCCCCTTGTTTTGGACCAGAGTCCCTGGAGGTGACCAAGTTGCTGCACTGCCAGGACCGACCACAGGTAAGTTGTCACATCTGTGTCCAGCCCCAGAAGACCTCCTGCAGGCCGTGCTGCCTGGGCATGCAGGACTCCCCATGTACTTCCTGACCACATCCCCCATGTGTCTGGGGCTCGGGAAGTGACTCTGGAGTGACCCATCACACCCCATGTTCCTGGGATGCAGGGACAGTGGGACCTGACACCCCTTTCATTTGTGCTCAAAAGGGGCAGACAATCCATGTTAATTCAGTTCCGGGTCAGCTAGAGGTTAAACTGACAAACAATTTTTCTCTAACCTTAAGACAAGGGTAACGCATCAGAGCAGAGCCAGCTGAGTTTGGTTACCTGGAAGCATCAGGCCCAGCGGCTGCTTCCGTCCAGGGAGGGCGGCCAGGGGACAGGTATGTGGCTATTTATCCACTGCTTTCACATTGGTGTCGAGTACACAGGATACTTGCTTTTCCCTTCTTGTGATAACTTTACTCAGGAGGATGGTCTCCAGCTCCGTCCAGGTTGTTAGAAAGACGCAGTCTCTACTTTCTTTACGGCTGAATAGTGTTCTGTGATGTGCACATACCACCGTTTATTAGTCCGTCCGTGTGTTGGTGGGCACTGGGGTTGTTTCCACATCTCGATGATTCTGGACTGAGCTGGGATAAGCATTTGGGTGCAAGGAAACAGCAGTGTTTAGGAAGAGCAGAGCGCACGCTCCTGTTGGAGGTGAGTGCTGAGGGGGGTGTAGGAAAGGCCATGGTGGGAAGAGCAGAGTGCAGAGATTCCAAGCTTGTGGCCAAGGGAGGCATTCTGAGAAGGTGCCGATTTTGTGAGGACCTGACCTGAAGGATGATCGGGAGGGGCCCTGCAGACAGGAGAGGACACCCCAGGCAGAGGCCCTGAGGCAGGGACGTGTGCCAGGCTCAGGGGCCGCAGGGAGGCCAGAGGGCCCAGTCAAGGTGGGGAGCAGATGTGGACAGGCAGGGCCTAAGAAGGGTAGTGTCCTGGGGACCTGGGGGGTGGGTCTGACTGTGTGTGACCCAGGAAGCCTTCTGACGGTTCCAGGCAGAGGAGCAGCTCAGTCTGATTTTGGGGTTTGGAGCTGGAGGGGCTGGGA
Source organism: Galago senegalensis (assembly GCA_963575145.1). Classification (NCBI taxonomy): domain Eukaryota; kingdom Metazoa; phylum Chordata; class Mammalia; order Primates; family Galagidae; genus Galago; species Galago senegalensis. The sequence goes on from CAUYTI010153931.1 coordinate 45,542, forward strand.
AGATGCAGTTGCCGCTGAGTAAGATGGAGTGTTTGTATCCGGGCGTGTGCAATGGGAGATGCACGTTGATGTCCTGGGGGCACTGTCGGGTCGCCTGCAGAAGCAGATCTGAGTTTCGAGGGAAAGATGGAGGCTGGCTGGAGAATATGCGTCCAGGAGATCTGAGTTGGAGCCGGGCTGGATGAACTCAGCCCAGTTGAGTGTGGGCAAAGAGGAGAGATCCAAGAATCAGACCCTGGCCCGTCACTAGGGGTGGGACACAGCCACCTCCTTTAGAGTCCCGTCCCCAAGTCTCCAGGGCTGACCTTCAGGGCAGAGCTGGAGGAGTTTGGGGGTCACAGAGTTTGGATACCCCCCCTCCACATAGGCTAGAGGTTCACTAACACCCGGTGGACCAGCTGAAGAGTCCCGGGAAGCAATGCGGGCCCCAGCAAAAGCAGCTCTTCCAGGATCAGGAGGGAGCCAGAGCGTGAAGTTCATCCCCTCTGGGCTCGTGTGTGTTTACAAGCCCAGCGTTGGCTCTGCGATTGACATTCAGGGAGTGCGGCCTCCTGTGTCCCCGGTGCTGCCTAATCTGTTAGGGGACCCTGTTTCCCCAGCACTGTCCTCGGCTTTTACAGTCTGGTAATTGCAAATAAGGAAAAATGGTGCTTTTATCACAAGCAATGGAATTTGTCATCTCTTTCCTCACCTGGACATTCACAGAGCATCTCCCTCCCTGGCGCTTTAATAACATTTATTTTAACCAGTCACTTGTGTCATTTTTCTTGATTCACCTCCACCTTGGGCACTTTTCATTATTTTTTTCTTGGAATCAAGGCTCAAATTTAATTTCTTTCTCCCCTTCGGCGTCCCGGCAGAGTGGCTGGGAGAGGCACGGGGTGCCAGGGGACTCCACCAGGGAGGGCCAGAGCTTCCATGGGGGCAGCTGGGCTGAAGAGACGCTGCTCCTGGAAGCACCAAGGACTCTCTGGGGCAGTGGTGGGGATGCCGTTCATGGGGCGGGGGTGTGCTGAGCCCCCCACCGGGTGCCTGCTGGGCAGTCTTTCCCCCGAGTCTGGGCAGGTCCTGTGCTCTCTGTCCAGCTGGCCAGGTGCCCAGGGAGAGTGTGTGGAGATGCTGACGAGGAGGTGTCCATGCTGGGAGTGTCTGGGGGCCCAGAGCTCAGCGCTGTTTGGAGAGGGAGCCCAGCTGTAGTCCTGGGTCAGGTGCAAAGTCATGGTGTGACCTTGAGCTGGTGGCTGCCTGCCTCTGGGCCTTCAGGAGTTGAGGGGTCTGGATGAATGTTGGGCACCACAGGTCAGCTAGGCGGACACGTCGTTTGCACCTGCAGCTTCAGGAGGAGCTGGTGAGGCTTTGGGAGGGAGGGGGTGGCAGTGGGTTTGAGACCTCAGCCCAGCTTTCCTCCCTGTACCTGTGTGGCCCGCTGAGGGACCGCTGGCTCCCAGCAGTTTTAAGTGCTTCATGAGTGACCTGGCCTGAGGTGTGCCTGGAGTCTCTGTCTTCAGAGAGAGAACGGCTGACTGCTGCCCCTGCCCTGTGGCTTCTGGAGCTCTGTGTCCCTGTGCCCAGGGGAGTAGACGTGAGGGGCCTCGGCTAGGGTTGTGCTCCCCACCCTGCTGAAACCACTGGCCTGGCCCCCCAGGGGCAGCGAGTGGAGCCAAAGGAGCGTGAGCCACTGGCCAAGCCCCTCTCGGCCCTGAGTCCTGTGGCCCCTCACGGCCTTTCCTTTAAGGTCCTGGTGGTGGTTTCAAGGGAGGGGGCGATTTTGTTCCCCAACTCCAGGCAATATTTGGCAATGTTGATATATGCGTTTTGGGTTGGGACAATGTGGGGAGTGTGGGTTTGTGTGTGTGTGCCCCAAAATGTCAGTAGAGCCCCTCACTTCCAATTCATACACTAGAATCCCAGTTAGGGTAATTGTGACATCTGTGTTGTGCCATCCAGCACTGCCCGGCTGTGGAATCTGAGCCGGAGTGGGGGTAGCAGGGAAGCAGGCTCCTGTCCTCACAGAGCTGGCCCATGGGTTCTGTGCCGTGGGTCCAGCTCCAGCAAGTACAGGATGGAAGGCCTGGGGGGAAGGGGAGCAGGGTGGGCTGGGGATTCTCAGGGCTCCGATTAGGTGGACCTGGAGTGGCCCTCTCCTGGGTGCTCCTGCAGCTCCAGGCTTGGCCCTTTCCTTGTTCCCTTTACATACAAAAGAGTGGGGCAGAGAGATGACAGCTATGAGCTTCAGGGCTGGGCCCAGGCTTGTCTGCCTTCAGCCTGTGGGCTGCGTGGAGCTGTCTCCCAAGGAGGCGGCTGAGAGCGAGCTGAGAGCTGTTGAGTGGCACTGTGCTCGGGGTGTGCCCAGGCTGGGGCAGGTCCTCTGCAGCCATTTGGCAAGTGCATGGCTAGTGGGGCACCTGGTGGGGCAGGGCTCACGGAGGCTTTAAGTATTGGACAGAAGGGTTTCTGGGCAAGTGGCTCCCCTGTGTCTTAAATAAACACTCCACATGTTTCCTCTCTCTTTTCTTCTTCTTCTTTTTTTTTTTGACAGAGTCTTAGTTAGTTGCCCCTTGATAGAGTGCTGTAGTGTCACAGCTCACAGCAACCTCAAACTCTTGGGCTCAAATGATTCTCTTGCCTCAGCCTTCTGAGTAGCTGGGACTCCAGGTGCCCACCACAATGCTTAGCTATTTTTAGAGATGGGATCTTGCTCTTGCTCAGGCTGGTCTTGAACTTGTGAGCTCAGGGCAATCCACCTGCTTCGGCCTCCCACAGTGCTGGGATTACAGGTGTGAGTCACCGCACCCAGCCGAAATGCTCTTTTTAGCTAAGTTATGTGACTCCGGGATGCTGAGGGCTGGGCTGGGCCACAGTCTGGGGTGCCCTGGTTACCACAGCGTCGCCTTCTCATCAGACATCAAGGCAGCAGGCACTGCTTTTTCCTTCTGCCCCATTTTCCCTGGAAAAGACCCATTTGGAAAGTGGCAATTTTGCTTCCTGTTCTGCAGTTGGGAAACTGAGGTTGAGGCTGAGGCTCGTGGCAGAGGCTGAGCTCAAGCCCTCCCCATCTCCGAGGCTTCACACTGTCTCTGCCAAGTGGACAGCTGCTTAATATATTTCCCTCCAAAGCTGAATAAATGGGCCTTTACAGAAATTTAGTGAAGGAATAAACCACAGATGAAAAATCAAACACTTAGAAAAATCATTTAATGTTTTTATTTACACCATACATGAAAACACCAGCTTGGTTCGGGCTGGAGCTGTTACATAATTTATGGCCCCAAAGCCAATTCCTACTGCGACGAGCTCTCAAGTTTTGCAGGTCCCCGAGGCTCCCAATTTATATCCCACCCCACCTCAGAGAGGATGAATGGCAGGTGGTGGCAGGCAGGGAAGGGCGCCTTCCCGGAGGCCGGGGAAGGCAGGGCAGCCAGAGAGACGGGATGGCAGAGACGGCATGTATGTAGGACAGCAGAGTGGTTTATAATGGAAGGATTGTAATTTATTTTGACACTGATCATGTATTATTCAGCCTGAGTAAAAATAAACCTTATTAGCCAGGAAAATAGATGCCTTTCTTCATGCCCACGCTATGCCAACTGCAACACAGCAGTGAGGGTCAGGACAATAGCACAGTTTGTTCAAACATCTTATCCAGCTCTCGAAGATTCAAATCCCTCGCTGGGAAGAGATTTACAAACATGCAAGCGTGTCTACATAATAGGCTTAATCTCTCCTGGAGCCCTCAGAGCTCCTGGCAGGGACATGTGCAGGGGCCTTGCTGCTGCCAGCTGGGGCCCCTCATCTGCTCACTCAGCACCCTCCACCCCCACCCCACCCACTCGGTGCCAGGTACCATTATTGGCCTTAATTCTGCAGACGGTGGGAGGGAGGTGCTCTGAGGCTGTGGGTCGGGGCCCCCAGCGTGAGACCTGTGGGTTCAACATGCACCTGTGGGCATTGAAGTGTGCCCCCCTCCCCAAATCCACGACCACGGGGAATGTCAGAATCTGGCCTGCATTGGAAATAAGATCTTTGCACATGCGATTAGTTAAGGTGAAGCCATACCGTGTTAGGATAGCTCGAGTCCACTGACTGGCTTCTTTATAAGAAGAGAAAACAGAGGTGCAGAGATGCAGACACAGAGAACTCCACGTCAGGACGGAGGCAGATCAGAGTGGTGTGTCCACAAGCCAAGGACTGCCAGCAACTACTGGGAGCTGGTGGTAAGGCCTGGGACAGAGTCTCCCTCAGAGCCTCAGGAGGAACCGGCCCTGCCCACCTCCTGAACAGGGAGAGTAAGTGAGTGGTGTCTGAAGCCCCCCAGCCCATGGTCATTTGTTAGGGTAGCCCCTTCACTAGCCAAGTCAAGGTTAAGGCCTCGAAGGCCTTGTTTGATCCTGGCTTCTCTATCCTGTACAGATGAGTGGGAATGTGGGGCAGGGACAGGCATGACTCAGCCCAGTGGTGTGCTGGACTCCTGGGTGGTGCTCTGAGTGGAAGTAGGTGCTACCTTCTCACAGGTCTAGTTCCAGGGCCATCATCGCCAGTGGGCTGTGGATCCTGGAAATGTCATGTGCCTGAGATGTGAGGGGCGCATGGGTCAGCTTTGACCTCTTGAAAGATGCAGGGAAGAGTCAGGTGATGGCCACCACGGTAAGTGAGAAAGGACAGTGACATGCTGGGCTTGGAGGAGCCCCCCAGAGGCTGGACCCTGGAGGTCCTCTGACCCTCTGGCCTCAGGTGCCCACATGGCCACCCCATGAGAAATTCAGGCACGTCCTCAGGTGGCGAATGCCCATAGTGGCTGGCTCAGGGGGTGACAGTGGACTTGGGGCCTCTCTGTTTCCAGGCAGTGGATGGAGGGGCACAGATTCTGTCCTCTCCTTCCAGCAGTGCCTGGGTGAAGAGGGAAACCCAGGCTGGCCTTGGATGGTGAATGTGGAGCCCACAGACCTTCTGGGGTGTGTGTGCAGAGATGAGGTCAGGCCCACAGCATGGTGTCCTGAGCCCCACTTTGGGGGAAGGCACTCGTGCAGGGCTGGCCACACCCCTGGGAGGTCCTGAGCTGGAAAGAATATAACGGGCAATTGAAAATAAGATTGTCTTTGCTGAGATGATATAAAACTTACATATGCAGCGCAGTGAGAAAAGATTCTTCCCAGCACTTTCTGACTGCTGAGTTGTTTAGGTGTCCAGTGGGGGAGGGGCGGTTGTGCTGGCCATGGCAGCCGTTCCTCAGGGCACCTGGCACAGCTTGTCAGGTGCACAGCTCCTGCTCCCCCCGGGGACCCGGGTCCCTGCTTGCATCTGCCCCCATCCTCTGACTCAGTTTTATAGGGAGACAGGGTTGTCCTTTCTGCACCTTGAGATGTGTCCCCAAGCTTTCTCCTTCAAAGCAGTGCCTCTGGGGAGAGATGCTGGTGGCGGTGGAGAAGGACAAAATGGTCACATTCAAGATCTGCAGTGGGGATGGAGCTGGGTGTGCTGTCACAGAGTTTTCTTAGGAGGCTGGCAGTGGAGATGGCGTTTGGGGGCAGGGACCCTCCTGTGTCCCCCAGCAGCTGTCTGGTGGCTGTCTCCTTTGAAGGTCAGTATCTGAGTGTCCTAGGGCACAAATTTGGGGCCCCCAAACAATAAATATTTATTCCCTCTCTGTCCTGGGGGTCTGAAATCTGGAGCCCAGATGTCTGAAGACTGTGCTCCTGCCTGAGCCTCCAGGGGAGGGTCCTTCCAGCCCTGCTGGTCCTCGGTGTTCCTTGCCTTGCAGATGCAGCCAAGTGGCCCAGTCACAGAGTCCTCTGTGCCCTCTGTCACCCCCTCTTCTGTCTTACAAGGACACTGTCACTGGTTGTTGGATTTTGGGCCCATGCTGGTAATCTGGAATGATCTCAGAGATCGTCACTGGGTCACACCTGCCAAGATCCTAATAAGGGCCCAGTAAGTCTCAGGCACAGGTTCTAGGGTGAGGATGTGGACATACTATGTCTTTCTAGGGGGTCATCCTTTACCCTACTACAGTCAGTCTTGAAGTCACATGGGGACCAGGTCTGAGAGACCCCGGGGGCTCTCTGCCTGGCCTTTTTTATCCGGAGAGAATTAAGGGCTGGGGTGGACACCATGGTGCCCAGAGGAGCTCACCCCCTGGGGAGGCCGGGGTTCTTGCTGGTGTGGACACTCCCTGCCTCTGCCCCCTTGCTGAGCTGCTTAGTGAAGTCACTTAACCTCTCTGTTCCTTGGCAGGCTTATCACTAATACTAATATTACCAAGGAAGAGTGAAGGAGAATGACATGGGCCAGAAAACGTGCTCAGCTGGGCTGGGACTCTAGCTCTGCACTGTGAGTGTTCAGCACTGTTGGGTGCAGCTGTCACCTCCTCTGTGACTGCCTCTCTGGTGTCCCTCGACCCCCATCGCATCCCCCATCTGAACCTGCATCTGCCTGTAGACAGGCTTGTCCTGAGCACAGAGTGGATGTGTGGTGGGTGGCTGAGCATGTGTTTGCATTGAGGTCTTGAACTTGCTCAGTTAGATACTGTGTTCAGGGAACAAGAGGTATCTTATGCTATGGTCTGTCCCACAAAAGAATTGTCCTCTGAAGCCCAAGAGAGGAGCCCGGCTGTGCCCACAGAAATACCTCAAGCTGTCAGAACCAGGAGGGATGGCTGTAGGAGGGTCACAGAGAGCACAGCTCAGAAGCATTTTGGGGGGCCTGGAGCTGCTCATGATGGAGACTCCGGGGAGGCACTGGGCCCTCTGACACCATTCCCCAGACTGGTCAATAGGAGCCATTTCCTCCAAAGTCAGAGCAGAGAGCCAGGCCTGGCATGTGGGTGCTGGAGCGAGGATGTCAGGGACAGCCATGCCACACATGATGAACAGGGAAGGGCTCCTGAGTGCAGGTCCTGGCTGGGGAGCAGAATCAGAGGACACCTGTCCCCTGGCCCCCCAGGAGTGCTAACGTATCACCTACCCAGCCTGCCATCATTGGCTGCTAAGGGAAGGGGATCCTAAATGCCTTCTGTACTCGCAGCTCAGGGACGGCTTCAGAGCAGAGTGGTAGGGCCCAGTGTGCAAGGGTCCAGCATGCAGGGAGTGGGGGTGCAGGGTGTGGAGGTCCAGAGCCAGCAGGTCTGCTTCCCTCTGCTCCCCTTTGCTCCCCCTGGTCTAGCCTGAAGCTTTCTGTGTGTGGACCTTCACTGACCAGGGTAAGTCAGCAAGGACAGGGATCAAGGAGTCCATTCTTGGAACCTTGAGAGGATGTGTTCCTGGGGCAGGGCTGCAGGCTGGCTGGGGTGGTGGGTGCCCTGCTTTGAAATTAGGAGCGTGTGGTGGGGTGCATACTATCTATGAGGGGTGAGGAGGCTGAGTGAAGGTGGGGTCACTCACCAGCAGTGGGTACTGGGGCCCCTGACACTTGACTGTCTGGGGTGTCTTGGACACACAGCTGGCCTCATGACCCTCCCAGCTGGCCCTATGGTGAGGTGGCTGGGAAGGCTAAGGGGGTGGATATTGCACTGAAGAATGTGCTGGAAAGAAGGTGGCTGGAACACTTTGCAGGCTTGGTCTGGTGGGACTGGTTGGTGACAACATAGGCCAGCGCTCACGGCTGTGAGGTCCCAGCACCTCGCCCCACATCATGCAGCTCCTTGGTCCTCACCACATGCTGGGAGGCGGCCACTGTCATCATCACTTTCCCACTCCACACACCGGTCCTCCCGGGAGGTCCTGGAGTCATTTTGAGACAGCAGGGAGGGGCAGTGGGGGTGTTCACAGGGAGAGGGAGGGTTTGGGTGGGTTGGGGGTTTTGGATGTCTCTGTTCCAGTGAGTTCCAGGCATTTTGAACACCAGGGCGGATGGATGAAGGTGAGTGGTCCTCATGGGGCTTCCACTGAGAGCTGGACTTGGTCAGGGAGCTGAATAAACAAATAGCACTTTTGTTGATTCTGAGATGTTTGAGGTTTTTATAAAATTAATGTTTTAAAAATTACTGACAGCGTCTCACTATGTTGCCCAAGCTAGCCTCTATCTCCTAGGCCTCTCCAAGTGAGCCTTCTGTGTTGGCCTCCCAAGGACGTGCAGACGTTTTTTTTTATCTTTTTGATACAGAGTCTCACTATGTCATCCTAGGTATAGTGCTGTGACGTCACAGCTCACAGCACCCTCCAACTCTGGGGCTTAAGTGATTCTCTTGCCTCAGCCTCCCAAGTAGAGGGGACTACAGGAGCCTACCACGATGCCTGGCTATTTTTTGCTTGTAGTTGTCTTTGTCATTTGGCAGGCCCAGGCTGGATTTGAACCCACCAGCTCCGGTGTATGTGGCTGGCGCCCTAGCTGCTGAGCTACAGGCACTGAGCCAGGACATGCAGACTCAATGCTCTAACATCTCTGGGATGAGGACGTGTTTCACGATCAAAGGTGTCTCATTGCCATGGCTGGCCGTGCGGCCACTGGGAAGAGGTCCTCTTGCCTGCCTGGACCTGAGCGAGACATCTTCAGCCTCAAAGCCTGCAGATGGGTGTGGGCTGGAAGCAAGTTCTAGAAATAGCAGTGGACCAATGTGACAACAGGTTATGGGAAAGAGGCTGGGAGGTTGAGAATCAGGTGTTCAGTAAAGACTCATAAGTTGGGAGGCCTACTCTATCTGCCCGACCAGCTCCTGGAACTGAGGGCTGCCTGGCTCTCTGAGGATGAAATGCAGGCTCCCTGCTCCTGACAACTCAGATGACACCAGTGTGAGGAAAAGCATGGACCTCAAGGGCTCAGAGCAGAAATGAAATCGCAGGATTTGGCCTTCAACATCTGCAAGTTTTAGAAATACCTTAACAAATTTATTTTGCGTGTATCTTTCTTTTTATGTGTGCGCTGGAGTGATAGCCAATACAAAACTGTGTCTAATTAAGTCCGGAAGAGCTCCTTCAATAAGTATAAAATAAAAATTATAACTGACCAGAAAGCACCGTGTCAGTTTAATTGGCAGCTTTTTTTCTTTCTTAGTGGTGCATAAAATAACAGCGCTTTGCCGTCGATGGCGTCTTAAATTCAGTGAAATATTCTAAGTAAAATACTGCACTTGGAGGTTGCCGTGTGCCAGGCCTGGCTGGGGATTAGCGTGCTGTGAGTATTAGCTCATTTAATCCTCATAGGGGAGCAGGTACAGGGAGGAGCCAGCCCAGAGTTCTCCTGGGGCTGGTGGGAGAGGGGGAAGTCAGTGGCCTTGTGAGTGGTTTGGGCCAGAGTGCAGAGGGGAGGACACTACGCTGGGCCTGGGCAGAAGGGTCCCAGTGGTTCTCAGGAGACGCCTGGAGCAGGGCCTGGGTCACTGGGGTGCGGAAGCAGCTGTGACCAGCATGATTCAGCCCAGCTGCCCTGAGAGTGCATTGCTCAGCATCTGCCCCCCTCAGTGCCCCCCAGGAGGCACAGGCCCCATAGTATCTGCTCCCTCTCTCCCCTGTGGAGGCACAGGCCCACAGCGTCCACCTGCCACCCATGGCCTTCCCAGTTGAGCAGAAGGTCCCCCTTCTTGGGGCCACTTCCCTCTTCCCTCTCTGGGGACACACTTAGGGATGGAGGACCTGGTTCTGCTCCTGGCTCTGCAGGGCAGGGTCCTGATGCTGCCAGAGCCCTGGCTGGTTGTTTCCTGTGTGGAGGGGCCAGACCACATGACCCAGGGATCACAGGCTGCCTCAGGAATTAAATGACCAAGGCCATTTCCAGGGAGACTGAGTCCTACGCATCAGGTCAGGGGCTCTCAGGGGCCCTAGTTCTGATCCCTCTCCCTCTGTCGGTCCCCTCTTCTGTAGTGTGCTGGATGTTGGGGAGCAGAGTGAGCTTTGAACAGTTGTGAACTGTGTGTACAGGGGGAAGCACAGGACGGAGCTGGGACCCGAGGGGCTCCTGGGTTGCTGCTGGCAGGAGACCTCCCCTGACTTCTGCAGGCCGCAGTCCCAGTCTCTGTGGCCCAGATAACAAAATGTTACAGTGTGGGGCATCAGATGAGATAAACTCTATGCATTCACTGATGCCACCCTCCCCCCTGGGCCCTAAAATTGTCCAGAATGAGGCACAAAGCCCGAGCTGTGGGCACGGTGCAGGCAGGGCCAGTGGAGGCCGGCTCACCTGAACCTGGGTGATTCCTGTTTCTAATATTTGCACAGGTTTTCACAGGACGCTTGGTGAATGTGGGCTTCTGTGCTCAGGTGTTTCTGCAGTGCTACCCTGGAGGTGCTGGCAGGGGTGTGCAGCTTGTTAGATGGGAGCGAGTGGCTGCAGACCCTGGAGGTGCTGGCAGGGGCGTGCAGGTGGTCAGATAGGAGTGAGTGGCCACAGGGGCAGGACCTGTCATCCAGGGATGCTAGACAGGGGACAGGTTTGTGACAGTAGCCCTTGCAAGGGCTGGGTCTGGCTGGGCTAAGTGAGGAGAGGCTTTCAGGGACCACGGAGGGCTGGAGAAGAGGGTGTTCCATGCTGGGTGCTCGTGGAGACGTCTACTGTGCCCAGTGCCAACCGCATTCTGCCCAGGGCTCGGGTCTCCATCCTTCTTTTTTAGGCTCGTACCAATAGCTCCCACACCACAGGGCGTGGACGGGAAGGCTACCCCGGAGCAGAACGCAGGCACTGGAAGCAGGTGGCCAGCAGGTGAGCTCCTGCCCCAAACCCATGTTCAGGGTGGACGGCAGCTCTGCTGTCCAGCCTCCACAGGACTCTGGGCGAAAAAATCCCACCTCTGAGCCTCGCTAACGAGCCCAGCAGCAGAGTCCTGGGGTAGGGGGTGCAGCCCCCTCCTCACGGTCCCTGAGCCAAGGCTGCAGAGATAAACAACGGCTTTACATTTGCAGTTCCCCAGCGGCTGCCGTCCTCCAGCTGGGGGGGGAAACCCAGCCTACCCCGCCACCTTCACCTGTGGTCGGCTCTGACCAGCCTCATTCTTTGCCTGGGGGGCACAAAGAAACCCAGAGTGGTTGCAGCTGTGACGTCACTTTACAGATGAAGATGGCGTCTCCACCAGAGTCACAGAGCAGCCTGCTCTCCTGACAGCCTAGTCTGCCTGTCAGCTTCATGGCCCTGGACAAACTACGTCCCAGCTCAGCGGGACTGAACTTGGTTGAATTTTCAAACTTTGGCATCCAAGGAACACTCAGGTTCTGGCTGAGAAGTACTTGGGATTTGTTGAGGACAAGACAGGTTAGATGACAGATGTGCCCTGATAAGAAAATGCAGCGGGTGAGCTTCATTATTCCCCCCTGGACCCCAGGGTCAAGAATGTCCTATTGCCTTCCAGTCCTCACTCTAGTCTTTAGAGCTGCCGTGGTTAGTGGCACAGGTGGAGCTCTGCACAACTTTCAGGGCAGGTGTGGTGGACCAGCAGCCCCCAGCTTTTGGGGGGTTTCCCAATAATGAAGCCCACCCCCTGCATTTTCTTGTCAGGGCACACTCTGACAGAGACACTGTCTCCATCTGCAAAATGATGTCACAGCTGCAGCCACTCTGGGTGCCCCACAGGCACCAGGGACCAGTTTCATGGAAGACAATTTTTCTTTTTTAATTTTTACTGAACCCCACAAATGCATTAACATGCACAGGCAGGATTTATGTCCCTATTCCTATCTGCTACACTATTTCTGCCCATTTTTTTCTTTCTGTGATAAGTGCTGAGTTTCTCAGGCTCTGCCGGGGACTCAGAGCCCCTTTCACTTGCTGATGAAGGATGCCCCAGAAAGAGGCAGGTGCTGGCAAGATGCACCCCCCCGGAGCCACAGCATAGAAGCTGACCTCACGAATGTCACAGCTAAGGAAGAGCCTGCTCTGTAGAAAGGCTCTTGTGTGTGCAAACGGTAACTTCTGTCTTAAAATCGAGCTGCAGTTCTGATAAGGTTTCTCAGTTAATGACGTGCTGACACGGCGATAGAATTTAAACCAACAGCTCTGTTTTCTTAAAGGCATGATATTTGTGACTTTTCCAACTAGAAGAAAACCACTAGGTTTTTCTTACAGGAATAGAAGAGAAACAATGAGAGAGAGAGAGAAAAAAGATCCCTGCATAAACTTGTCGAATTTTTATAAATTTAAGCAAAGTGAGGATTTAACAACATTTAAATCAACAACAGTAATTCTATAAAGAAAGTGTATTTATTCAATCATCAGACGCTCATTTCTGAGCAACTTTGTCTAGAGGGAGCTGGGGGCCTCCTGTGGCTAAAATCCGGTGTCCAGGTGGCGCCTGGTGGTTCCACCTGTTGTTGGTGTTTCTGCGCCAAGCGCTCTTGGTCAAGCTCTGCTGTGTAAAAGGTGAAAGATGAACCCACACGATTGTTTATCCTTTGGGGGGAAGCCCAAACCAGTCCTTGTAACAAACAGTCGGTTTCCTGCGGCCTCTCTGTGGGGGTGTGGGGACATTTGGTCCCGGCGGGAAGTTTGGTTGAGTCCCTCATCTGCACGCCCAACACCACCCACGCACCACCAGTCACAGGAGTCCTGGCCTCCACCAGAGGCCCAGGGATGACTTTTTGAAGATCATTTACAAGACGCACAACCTGTCCCCACGTCCGGGTGCTCTGAATTCTGCTTCTGGAGGCAGAGGTCTCCCCATTCAGACCACACAGCCCTGTCTCCGCAAGGACTGGCTTTGCTGAGCTGTGGTTTCAGCTGTGACCCCAACTTCTACTGAGTTTTTATGAGAAACTGCGGCACAAGGGGTGGCTGCTTTGCTGGTCCGTGAAATGTTGTCAAGGACGTGGTTTCTGCTTTATCACACAGCCTTCCTGGGTCAACTGCTGCAGAAGTTTCTTTGCAGGAAAGCAGGTGCTCCCTCCTTTCTGATGAGAAGACCCAGCCCTGCTCATATCTCTCTGCTTGGTCAGTCAGTGGGCTCAAGGCCAACCTGAATCTCAGCTGTGGAAGCCAGTTTTGTCTCCTGCTGGCCCCTGTTCTCGTCAGCGTGGGACGCCTGGTCTCTAATGCCCCTTCGAGTTGGTATTTGTTGTCTTTGAGAAGCAGCCAGCTGGGGGCAGCAGCTTGGTTTTCAGTTCAGCTGGGTTGAGTTTAAATCCCAGCTGTGTGGCCTTGGACAGGTGACTTTACTTCTCTGAGCCAATTTACCAATCATTAGTAGTTACCAATTAAATCATTACAATTTCCGTATTTTATAAGAAGTGAGCCTGATTTTTGTGGGTCAGGGAGCTGGAGCTTAGGTGGCATTCAAAGAACTATTCCAGTTTCTCAGATGACGTATAGGTAAACAAGCACGGATATTTGCCACAGAGTGCAAAAAAAGGTACAATTATTGATGACCTTACTATTTTTAATCTTCAGAGAAGGACACATCTGTTTCAGGATCTCAAGGTTGAGAACGTTCCCTATGTGGACTTTCAGAGATGAGCCTTGGGAAGCAATGGGGCTCCACGCTGCCTGGGATCTGGGGACCCAGTGAGCGTCATTCCCACATTTACTGGACAAAGGTAGCTGCTCACGAAGGCACATTGGGGGCCCATTTCTGGCCATGCTGCGGCTAGTGGTGGGTGAGGGTGTGGCTGCTGTGTGGGGATGCCTGGGAGAGGCTGTGGCAGGAGCAGGCAGGACACAGTGGGCTGTGCCGGGCATCAGAGTGGGGACCCCGGGCCTCTCCCTGGTTGGGCTGGGTAAGCAGGGGAAGGAGGAGGTCAGGTCTCTTGGTCTGGCACAGGGCAGAGTTTGGGATGCCCTGGGTCTACAGAGGTCAGGAATTGGTGACCCTCATTCCTTCTAGTCCCAGAACTTGCCTGGGAGCATTTGTCAAAGCTATTGCTTTTCTCCCAAGGAAACCACCGGGAACAGAACACATCTGTAAAAATTATTACTTATTGCCCCAATTTGACTTAATTATTTTCTTTCAGAAGCAACTCAACACCAGAGATGATAAATCTGGGAAGGGAGGCTCCCTGGGAGGAGTGGTGTTATTAAAACCCGGAGCTTGACTCAGATTGATAGCAGCGTTTCAGCGGTCAGCTTTCCTTGGCAGTCCTTGAGTCACCCTCCAGCAGTGGAGCCCTGTGAGCACAGTCCCTACTGGGACTGGGCCTGATGCCAGATTCCAGGGCCTACCTTGGGGTCTCGGGAATGTCACGAGGAGTGACTGCTGTTCTGGGCCAGATTCCAGGGCCACCTCGGGGTCTCGGGAATGTCATGAGTGACTGCTGTTCTGATGCCAGATTCCAGGGCCACCCTGGGGTCTCGAGAATGTTGCGAGTGACTGCTATTCTGGGCCACATGATTAAAAAAAAAGTGATTAACTCCATCCTCTGTACCTGGAGTCTTCATGAGCACGTCTGAGACCTGAGAGCCAGGACGCCCCTCACATCCCAATTCTGCTGTCTAGCCAACAAGGCAGGGAAATCATTCTGGAAACTTCTCTCCATCCTGGGGCTCCAGGCTGCAACCAACTGTTCACCACAGTGGCTGCCTCTGTGACGTGCGCTGTGTCACTCACTGTGTATCTCCTTTGTCAAAACCTCCACTCTGTGCTGATTATCTGCTCTGGGTTGGCCGTGCTTATTTATCTGGCTTTGTGGGGACTTCTGTCCTCTTTTTCCAAGTGGGGTTTGGTCACAGAGACGGCACTTTCTCATCCCTCAAGAACCTCTCATGTACCTTCTACGGGGCGCGGGTCCCTCGGTCCTCAGTGGAAAGGCAGGAGATGGAGATGGACCTCTGAATATCACGTAGCAGTACCTATTTGAGATAAAATATGAAAAAGCCAAACAAAACCCGAGTCCTACCTGACACCACGTACAAAGCTGGATTCTAGGTAAGGTCCAAATGTTAAAAATGTAGCAGAAAAAAGCTCTTTCTAAGTTGTAAGCAGAGATGTCTTAAATACGCATTCAAAAGCACAGACCACAGTGCAACAAATCGATACCTCTTATTAGGTCAGAGTTAGAGGCTTTTGTTCAATGAAAGACACAGTTAACGCACAGCTGAGCAAACCAGAAAAGGCACCTGGAATGTTAAAAACTGACAAGGGATTAATACCTAGAACGTACAGGGGACTCCTGCGAATCACAAAGAGGAAAAGGGGCAAGGGGCACGGACAGACAGTTGGCAGGCAGGAAGCTCAGAAAGCTGCCGTTCGTGAAAGAGAAGCTCAAAGTCATTGGTGATCATAGGATAGAAATAGGAACCAAATACCATTTTACACGTCTCTTGGGCCAGCAAAAGTTAGAATGCTGATGAAGTGAGCTGGCACGGGCGGGATCCACGAAGCAGGAAAACATAGGTGGCTGGGTGTGTGTGGCTGCTGCAGCCTTCCTGGGGGACCGGGGGTGCGGAGGGAGAGTTCACATGTGTGTACCGATGACCTAGTGGACACGCTATGGGTGCACAGCCCGGGGACGTTCCCGGGAGAGTTTGAGGTGTGGATACGGCAGTGTTCTGGTAGCTGGCTGGCCATGGTGTGTGTGTGGGGTTCTGCATAGGTGAAATCACAGCCCCATGTGCAGGAAGTAGAAACCGAGATTAGATACGCACGTCCCACCGGGGTAGGACTCCAAAACCTAGTTGTTAGAGAAACCAGCAGGAAGCAGCAGGAGACACAGGGCACAGGACGGTTTACAGAAGTCACACAAGACCACGTCCCTGTCCATAAGAACCCCAGTGAGACACTGCTGCAGTCAGAACAGGGGCGTCGTCGGGGGCGTGGGGATGAGAGCAGGGTGCAGGAACAAACCCTTCAGCCACAACATGACCTGAGCACCTGGTGCAGATCAGTGATGAAAGTCTGCTGCAGCTCTATAAAAATGTGATTAACTGGTGGCACCTGTGGCTCAAAGGAGTAGGGTGCTGGCCCCATATGCTGAAGGTGGCGGGTTCAAACCCAGCCCCGGCCAAAAACTGCAAAAAAAAAAAAAAGTGATTAACTCCATCCTCTGTACCTGGAGTCTCAAAAACAAGTAGATAAAAAACAAAAAACCAAAAGAAAAGATCTAAAACAGTGATTGAAATGGCAGTGGTTTTAATTCCATTGAACAAATACATATTTTAATGAAAAAATAATTTTATGTCATTTTCATATTTTGTGGTTTATATTTCCACAGCTATTTACAAGCTAATTATAGGGTTTAAAAATTGTAACTCTGAGACCACCATGGGAGTGTGGTCTGACCAGTAGACCAGGATTTCACCTCTTTAAACCTGACAAAGTATCTCCGTGACTATATGTATTTGGAGACAATGTCAATAGTTTTAATTCTGGAGACTCTGTGAATGTGAGGCCAGGACTGAGTGGTGCCCTCTGCCTCCACCCGTCTTTCAATCCTGAGACCCCACAGGTTGGGGCTTCAACCTGGGCATCTCGAGGTGGTGGCCCTGATGGCCTTAGACGGTTTGAAGACCAGCTGGTAACAGTGCTGGCCACCCCAGTGGAGTCCTGGGTCCTGAAACAGTGCTTTGTTGTGGGTATTCTGGACCCAGTGTGGACACCTGAAAAGACCGGTGGTGA
Source organism: Galago senegalensis (assembly GCA_963575145.1). NCBI lineage: Eukaryota > Metazoa > Chordata > Mammalia > Primates > Galagidae > Galago > Galago senegalensis. Next base: position 62,001 of record CAUYTI010153931.1, read on the forward strand.
TGGCACTGGGGCTGGCTTTTTGTGGATTGTGTTGTCCAGGCCTTAAAACAACCCCAGAAGGTCAATGCCATAATTATCATCTTTTCTATGCAGTAAAGGGGGTGGGTGGAGGCAGGTTCTCACACGGGTAAGCACAGCAGCCCCATACCTCAGAGAGGAGAAGGACCCGCCAGGCGTTAGAGCCACAGTAGAAGACGCACATGCCTAGTGACCTCCTTTGAGATTGGTGCATTGAAATGATTTTTCTCTGATAGTACAACGGCACCCAGCTGAAACCCATGTATTCCCACAGAGCCCCCCACAGGAGGCCGCATCTGTGTACCCACAAGCACACACGTCACTCAGCTCGGAGATGGGATGAGCAGAATTCAGGGATCTCACTCTTTTCTTTTTGGTACTGAGATGAGATAACCTTGACAGATTCTTTGTTAAATTTAATATCTTTGATTAAGTGCAGCGAACCTGAGGAGATGGAGGTTCACCTGCCCCTGCCATCCTTCAGGGCTATCGTTACGCAGTCAGAGTGCATCCAGCTCAGGGCACTGCCAGAAATTAAGCATGGAGGGGCCGCTAGTTATTATTTTCTTTCCGTAGGTCCCTGTTCTTTGCAATCTCTCTCAGCTCAGCTTCCCGCCAAGGTTTCAGATCTCAGGCAGTCACAGGCTCTTTGACATATATGAATGACCAAATCATTGTCCTTGTAAATGACGGGTTTCTGAGCCAGACACTGTGCCGGGCCAGGCATTTGCCTTGAAAGATGTGGGCAGGTGAGTAGAGGGGTCCGTGCTGTGTGGGACACCCTGTCCTCTCTTCTCTGCTGACAACCTACTGCCTCTGGCTAAGACGCAGGTCCCTTTGGTGGGGTTTTGCTGGGGTCAGCAGTAGCCAGACCGTGATGCCTGTGTGTTTCAGGATTGGCAGGCGGCATCTGTGATCCCGAGAGGAAAGCGTCTTCCTCCTCTTGTTTGGAGGCTCCTTCACCATTGTGGTGTCGGGCTGAGGGTGGGTCCTCGAGGCCAGTGTGGGGGTTGGGTGATGGGGGGAGAAGCACTGTGCTTTGGGAATGGGGGACAGGAACACAGCACCCAGCATGGCCTCCCAGGCATGTGACCCCTTCCTGGGCCTCAATTTCCCCTCTCAAGGGGATAACCCACAGCATTATGTGGGTAGGTCCAGGGTGCCTGTGCTGCACAGGACCACAAGGACATCTCAGCCCCTAATGCCCAAATGCCGGTTCAGAGAGCCCAATCTGGAGGCTTCTTTTTGGTTTTGTTTTCCACGTGTGCTGGGGGATAAAGTGGATGGCTCTAGGCTGGGTGGGCCTCAAAAACACAGCTGCGCTCTGTGCTGCTGGGATCCAGGAGGCTGTGCTCTGACGCCCCCCATCTGCAGCAGTGGAGACAATGGGAACCTGGGGTGCTGGGGCGGTGCCCCAGGGAAACTGCCAGAAGGAGGCAGAGGAGAATCTGGCTCTTAGGCTGCTGAGAGACCAAGAAGGAAATGGGAGGAAATGAAAAGGCACCCACAGGACCCGTGAGGGAGGAGAGGATAAGAAAGTCACCTTGGAGAGGGCACACGCGGCATTTGAGCGGGAGCTGGCTTTGCTGAGAACTTTCTCCGACAGCCCCACCTGTGCTGGCCCCGCAAGTTCACTGTCCCTGGCTCCTGCCTTTGGGGTCCCATGGAGGCTGTTCTTTGCTACCCCCGACCCAGGGGCTGGCACAGTGGGGTGGGGTGCCCCCTCCACGCACCTGCCATGCACCAGCTGCAGCATGGTGAAATATTAATGCTCTGTTGACCTGAGTGTCTTTTGGCATCTCAAATTAATTTCATTTTATTTGGATCATGATGGATTTTAACATAAGATAACAGCAAACCTTTGCCAACCTCAGGCAGTTTAATAACCAAACCTTTGATTAAAAATTTTAATAGTCTGGGATGATGGAATGGGATGGGGCCGGGACAAATTAAGCCTCAGTCATTCACACAGCTGTACATCTCCCTGCCCAGGATGTGGAAATCGCTCTCCTTTCTTTCTTTCTTTCTTTCTTTCTTTCTTTCTTTCTTTCTTTCTTTCTTTCTTTCTTCCTTCCTTCCTTCCTTCCTTCCTTCCTTCCTTCCTTCCTTCCTTCCTTTCCCCAAAGGGACAGAAAAAAGTATTAAACTCTTGAAGACAAGGTTTCCTTGCAGTGTAACTGCAGCTCCCACAGCGGGGCTCCTCTTTGGCAGGATCACAGCACAGCCTCCAGCTCTCTGGGGGACGTGAGTTTCATCCTGGGCTGTTGCTGGCCCGGTGCTCAACCTTGTGTTGGTTTCCTTGGATCTCTGTGATGAGTTGCCACAAACTGGGTGGCTTAAGACAACAGCAGTGCGTTCTCACGGTTTCAGAGGGCAGAGGTCCCAAACCCAGGCGTTCTCATAGCCATGTTCCCTCAGAGGCTCCGGGGACACTTCCTCTTTGCCTCTTCCAGCTACGGGGGGCTCATGGCCACATCAATCTCTGTCTCCGTCTGCACTGGGTCACCTCCTCTTCTCTCTGTACGTCACTTAACAAGGATGCTTGTCTTTGGATTTAGGGCCAGCAATGTGGAGAATCCAGGATGATTTTACTTTGATGTTCTTATCTTAGCCACATCTGCAAAATAAGGTCATATCTTCCAAATCAGGTCACATTCATAGGTACCAAGGACATATCTTCTTCAGGGCTGTGATTCAACCCATTAAAATTGGATCAGCCTGGGCAGATGCCAAGCATCTCTGCCCAGGGAGGATGAAACACCACCATGTTTGGGAGATCTCCAGTGCTGAGGCTGCTGTGGAGGGAGACCCCTTCCCAGCTAGCAGGGGTGGTGTGGACAGGATGTTTGTGCCCCCCCACCATTCATATGCTGGAGCCCTGGCCCCCAGGGTAATGGTATTAGGTGGGGACCTTTGGGAGGTAATTAAGGTTAGATGAGGTCATGAGGGTGGGGCCCCATGATGGGATTAGTGCCCTTATAAGAGATGCTAGAGAACTGTTAGTCCCCCTCCCAGACCTACCTCACTGTTTGCCAGTCAGGAAGAGAGCCCTCACCAAGAGCCAAATCTGCCAGCATCTTTATCTCGGACATCGCATGCTCCAGAACTGTGAGAAAGAAATGTGTGTTTGTTTTTTTGGAGACAGAGCCTCAAGTTGTCACTTGAGTAGAGTGCTGTAGCGTCATAGCTCACAGCAACCTCAAATTCTTGGGCTTAAGTGATTCTCTTGCCTCAGCCTCCCAAGTAGCTGGCACTACAGGCGCCCACCACAACGTCTGGCTATTTTTTTTTTTTTTGGTTGTAGTTGTCATTGTTGTTCGGCAGGCCCGGGCAGGATTCAAACCTGCCAGCTCCAGTGTATGTGGCTGGTGCCCTAGCTGCTAAACTACAGGTGCCAAGCCAGAAATGTGTACTGTTGAAGATATCCCATCCATGATACTTGGTTTTGACAGTGAGAGCTGGCTAAGATGGGGGGGGGTCAGCTTTCTGGAGGTCAGTGCGGGTGGCTGGTTGTCCTTCGGCTCTCCTGGGCTCTATCTCCATTTATATCTATCTGTCCACCATAGTTCTGAATGTATCTATGTCTGGAGCTATCTATGAATCTATCCATCTATCCATGATAATATCTACCTTACCTCTTGTCTCTCTGTTATATCTCTACATTTATCTACCTACCTACGACCTAATCTACCTTTCCATCTATTTCAAAGGCTTGAAATGTATCTTTGGCTTAGCAATTCCTGTTCTGGGAATTTGTTCACCCTGAGGAGCACTCCAGGACAGGCCTGGGATTTGACCCTGAATGCTGGTTGTAGCATGGTCTCTACTGTCCAAAACAGGGCACTGGTTCCATAAATGAATTGAGTGCCACATTGCTCCATGAGAAAAATGTTACACGGGAGAACAGAAAACAGGATAGCCATTTGGCAGAGAAGACTGGGCAGGGGGAAATCATCTGAAAGCAGAACGGAATATTAACAGCTGCTCATCCTGCCAGGTAGGACCACAGGTGATGTTATATTGTTAAAATCTGTGTTTTCTCTATTCCTACATCTTTCGGGAGGCCCTAACAAAGTCCTGGGATATGGAGATGTGGTTTGGGTCCCCAGAGAGGTCCTAGTGAATCTAGGGCAAAAAAGGCACACAAGATACACAAGCAAATATTTACAATGTCACGTGGCTGTGATAAAACAGACCGTGGACAACATTGTCTGAGGCAGGGAAGTTTGGGGAGGAGTGGGTGAGGCATCTTTCTTGGCAGAAGGAACTCCCTGTTGGAAGGCTCGGTGGAGGTGCAGCCATCTGTGTGGGGTGTGGGAGTGTTGGGCAGGGCTGGGTGCAGAGCAGAGAGCAGAGGGGCTGTTGTGGGTGAGGACAGCCTGACTGACCATGGCTGGCTGTGGGCTTTGGACTTCTCCTGTAGGGCCATGGTAGCTGCTGAGTCTAAGACATGTCTTTGTTTTAGAGAGTGTTTGTGGGGTCTATAGAGGGCAGACTGGCGGGAGACAATTCTGCAAGCCAGGGTGCCAGATCTCAGGCCAGAGCAGCAAGTAGCCCAGAATCTTCCTTCTCTCGAATGTAGGCCCCCAAGACCCATCTGTGATGCTGTCTCCATCACAGCATCAGGGGACAGGGGCATCAGTGTCTGAAATAAACTAACAATCTCCAGTCCGTCATTCTTGATGGAGACCCTGGTTTCTCTGGTGGCCCCTGATGTGTGTGTGTGTGTGTGTCTGCGGTGCTGTAGGAGGAAAGGCACGGGACTGAATTCCCCACAGAGACAGAAAACTGAGATGCCCGTGTTTATCGCGATGACATGCGTGCTTGAAATTCCACAAATTTCAGGTCTAGGGAGAGATGGAAACAGGTTAGCCTCAAAACATACTTTAAAATACTTTGATCTCAAGAAACCCTCTCAAGTCCAGCAAATGGGTTCAGGGACCCGGTGAAACGAAATCGCCCTCAGCCCTCGTGGAGAAAATCATTTTCCTGTGAGCGATCGAAGCCGTTTGTTGTACTTCATTATGGGCTCAGCAAGATGGGCTCGGGCAGAGAAGAAGGTAAAAGAAGGGAGTTTAATCAAACTCCCGCGTGGCCTTGGGACTATCTGAAAAGTTAGCGTTAGAAAACAGCTGCTGGAGAATGTGTCTCGGGACTGAGCCGCTGCCTCCAGCCCATCTCCTGGAGGGCATAGTCGCAGGCCGGAGGGGGGAGGTGATTTCAGGCATGGTGACAAATGGCACCATCGAAGCACAGTGAAGGCTTCTGGCCCTGGGTTTTGGCCCTTCCCTGGTGAGTCCCCAGGGCCTGCCAGAGGGCTTAGGGCTGCTTGGTGGTAGCTTAGCTGAGCACCACCCTCCACATCATGCTGAGGAGAGCCCCAGGGTGTGGCAAAACTAGGTCGGGAGAACTGATGTCTCAGGATCCTGACTGAGCCAGGCTGGGTCCTGGCCACAGGATCCCTCTGCAGGGTCCTTCCAGCAAGTTGCTTTGATGACAATGTCCATGTCGCTGAAGTCTCAGATGCAAAAGACGTCCGCAGGGCCTGGTGAGTTACTCTGGGGCCAGGTCCCTGTGACCTGGCCTGATTTCTCCTAGACCACGTCCCCTCTCCTCTGTCGGGGGTGAGAACAGATTCTGGGCTCTAAGGCCCAACTGTCCTGTCTCTGCAGCAGCTCTGGAAGGTAGCCCTGGTTTCCATGAGAGGTTGGAACTAGGTGAGTCCCTCTCACCTTGGCCTGTGAACCTGCCCGAGGAGACTTGCCTCCATGGAACCCCTGGTGGTAAGGGGTCGTGGGGCGTCCTCCTTTGGACCTGTCCAGGGCTCCCTTATGGATACCCAAAGAAGAAACGGGTCAACGAGGAGAGGAGAAAAAGTGTGTTTCTAAGGGCTGGGGCAGGAGTTTTCTTGGGGGAGAGAAAATTATTATTTTAAAAAATTTGTTTAAGTCAAATTAATATGAGGGTATTATTTTTACGTTACCTTGTTCTCACTTCCAGGGTAAAGTTTCATTTGTAGAAGAACCCCTCACCCAGAGGGCGTGTTAGACACCCTCACAATGTGCACATTAGGTGAGATCCTGCCTCCTGCCCTCCCTCCCTCTGCCAATCATCCTCCCCGCCCCCTCCCGCTTCCCTCTACCCCCAAACTGGGCTATATTAGTGTTTCATTGTTCTAATGAGCATCTAATTATTTACATATTGATTTCATATTAGTATGGAGTACACTGGATATTTATTTTCCCATTCTTGTGATGCTTTACTAAGAAGAATGTGTTTTAACTCCATCCAGGTAAATGTAAAAGATGTAAATTCTTTTTTAACAGCTGAATCATACTCCATGGTATATATATACCACAGTTTGTTGATGCATTCATAGGGTGATGGGCCCTTAAGTTGCTTCCACAACTTGGCAATTATACTGAGCCCGTGCAAAGCTTGCTTCATGTCAGTGGCAGCCAAGCACGTGGCCTCTTCCAGCCCCTAGCACCCTTTCCCAAGCTCCCCAGACCTCGTTCTCACTCAGGGCCAGGCCAGCTGTGCTGTTTTCCTTCATGGACACACCAAAGGGGCAGGACCGAGCTTCATACTTGTTGGTGTCACCAATAAACACAGTGTTGTGAGATGAATTATGTCTGCCAGAAAGACAAGGAGTCCTAATCCTTGGTACGTACAAATGTGACCTTATTGGAGATACAGTTTTTTGCATTTACAATTAAGTTAAGGTGAAGATATCAGGGTGGGCCCTAAATCCGGTGATGGATGTCCCTGTAAGGAAAAGCAGATCTGGAGAGAGGAGGAGAGCATAAGATGACAGAGCCAGAGACGGGGGGTGGGGTGGTGGGGGTGGTGGTGGTGGTGGTGGTGGTGGTGATGGTGATACGGCTGCAGTCCAGGGAACACTAAGGATTGTCAGCGTTTATGAGAAGCCAGAAGAGAGAAGAAGGATTCTTCCCTGGAGCATCAGAGGGAGGGCAGTCAACACCTTGATCTTGGACTTCCGGCCCTTAGAACAGTGAGAGAAAGATACTCTAAGATGCTTTGATCTGCAGCCCCAGGCCGCCACTGCAGGGGAGGGTGGGGCTCAGTGACCCCAGACGCCTGTCTGCAGCCAGAGAAGAAAGGGCAGAGCAGGCGGAGGTTCAGGGTAGGCGTCCTCTGTCCAGACCAGGAGAAGCATGGACAAGGGCCAGGGGAGCCCATGCCAACCCTGGAGCGTCTGAGTCACTCCAGCTCTGGCACGGAGCAGCTGGCCCTACGGGGACAGTGGCTGGTGTCCCTCCAGCTTCCGCTGTCTATTTTGGCTGGGGCTGGGGCTGCCAGGAGACAGACTTGTTCAGAGCCAGACCAGCCACTTCTCAGCAGGGCCACAGCTCAGGACAGTGGCTGGTACCTTCTCTGGGAACGATCCTGGGAGGGCTTGGGGGCTGTCTAACAGGAAAACAAACTGAACAACCTTTCTCCCATCTCAGATCATCACTCAACACGGATACTCCTCACGCCAGACATGGGATTTTACCCCTGAACATCAATTCAGTTCTCAGGCAGACACTGATTGGGCATCTTCCAATGCAATTAAATTCCGATGCCACCTACCCAGAGTTAGCGTCCGCCCCTGCAGGTGAAGGGCTTAGTCCCATGACACTGACCCAGTCTGTACCTCCTGCGCTTCCAACCCCCCAGCTGTGAATGTGGGGGCACAACCTCCTCCTCAGGTTTGCTCCTTTGCTCTGATGACTCCGGGAACTCAGGGAAACTCTCACTTACAGGTGTGGTTTATTACAAAGGATGTTACAGAGACGCAGGTGAGCAGCCAGATGAACAGACACGCAGGGCAAGGAGTGGGGCCAGTGTGGAGCTTCCATGCCTTCTCTGGGTGCTCCACCCTCCGGGCACCCCCACAAGTTCATCCATCTAGAAGTTCTCAGAAGTTCTGCATCTCGGGGATCCTCATGGAGGCTCCAGCAGGTGGGTGTGGCCCAGTAGTAACTCAGTCGCCAGCCCCCTCCCCATCCTGGGGGATGCCGGGAGGGAGCCCAAAGCTCCAGGTTTCTCATGAGGGCTTGGTCTTTCTGGTGGTTTCCCCATCCTGGAACCACCAAGAGTGACCTCATTAGAACAAAAGACGCTCTGTCACTCAGGGAGTTCCCAGGGCAGCAGCTCCGTGGGGCTGTCATAGGTCAGGTGCTGGTATTTTATGTTTATACTACTGACAGCTGCTGGGCCTCGGTCCTGAGTTTGCCAAGTGTCCAGGTCAGCTCCGAGGCCACAGCACCCTCCTCCACCATTGAGCTGCTGCTGCCTGCCGGCAGCTCTGTCCTGACCCTCATCTGAGGTCAGGGCGTGAAATTCCTGCTGGACCCTGGTTTAATGCAGCAGTCCAGAATCAGACATCAGGACCCCGAGTCAGCACACAGCTTGGACGGGGAACCTCCTTGGGCCACAGTTTTCACATGCTGTGCCCTGTCTGCATCCGTAGGGCTGCTGGGGAGGGTGGATGGGGAACAGTGGGCCACAGCTCATGCATAAGCGCTGGGAGCTTGTGTGATCACAGCGTTCAGCTGAGGGCCCCTTCTGGCCGCACTCTCTGACACCTGGTACCTCTGGGGGTGGCCAGGAGTGACAATGTTTCATTTTTCTGGGCCTACCCAGGTCACCACCCATGGGGTACTGCGTTCCAGCTGGCTCTGTCATTGTCAGTGGCCTGGGCTGGGCAGTTTGGCTGATACCAGGACCCTGAGCAATGTGGCTAATGTATCATCCCTGAAGGCTGCTAGTGGGCAAGGCTCTGGCACGGGGCTTTAGGATCCGGGAGAAGTGTGACTTCCCATGGCTTGAACTTGGTTCCCAGCCCCCAGAGGTCCCCCACATGGAGCCATCCCTGATTCCACCTGGCTCGGGCTCCGGGGCCCTGGCTTTAGCCCCAGGTCTGGGATTACACCTGTGAGCGGGGTCTTGGCCCCGAGAACTGTGTGTGCAGGATGGAGGTGAGGGGAGGAGGTGGGAGGTGCAGTTGGCAGCCATGGACACCAGGGTATCCCTCTGCTCCACTCCTGGGAGGGTTTATCGGAAACAGCAGGGGAGCCTGGACTGGGGGGAACGTCTGAGTGGCCCAGGGTGTGTGTGCACGGGTGTATATGTGTGCCTGCGTGGTATAAAATCTACTTGGTGAAATAAACACAAAAATGGCCCCTCTGGGAAAGCTGCCTAGAGCAGGAGGCCACTGTGCAGGGTCATAGGCCCTGGAAGGCAGGCACAGAATGTGGGTATCAGTGCCTCCCGTGGGCCTTGGGCCAGGCATGCTTGTGGCAAGGGGTGGCTGGCACTCCTGTGGCTGGGAGGAGGCAAGACCTTCTGTGGCAGCCCTGTCCTTTCTCTGGGCTTTTCTGAGCTCTGAGTCTATATGCCTCAACACCAGCTCTCTGCTCTCACAGTCTTGGTTCTTGGGAGAGAGACCCCAACTGGACCAGCTTGGGGCAGTGATGGGTGGTGTGGCGTGTGGCCCACCCCACAGAGCGTGGGCTCGGCAGCGTCTTAATCCCACTGCCGACTCTTTATAAGGAATCTCTCTCTTCAGATGGTTCCTGATTTTGACCTTAAGATAGTATGTCCAGCTGTGTGCATTTCTGGCCAGCTCCCCCACAAACATTCCACTGTTCACCTGTGCCACAGGGTTCAGTGAATGACACGAGGTAGCCGACACTTATTATGTACAAAACAGTTTTTGTGGCAGTGGCTCTCACCATGTCACCTAACATGGCATGTTTAAGGTGGGCTGGGCTGAGCACGGCGTTCAGCGGGGCAGGCTTACTATGTGCGTTTTCAGTTTATGACACTTTCACCCTAAGGTGGGTTTATGAGAATGCTACGGGGTCGTAAATGAAGATGTGTTTGAAGCTGGCAGCAGAATTTGTCTCCGGGAGGGGACTGTGTATTGGGATGAGCTGCTGAAGGTGGCAGGTGCCGAAGGCCCAGCCAGAGGAGAGTCAGGAATTTGGGACGGGGTGAAGAGAGGAAGAGGAGGAGAAGGCAGGTCATCCGTGTTCTGAGGTGGGAGCCCCCTCGGGTGGCCCATCTCTAGGCAAGTTTCTGTTCACACAGACGCTTGCACACGCTTCCCCTGGGGAGGCTGGAGGACTGCTCCTTGCCTGCCACTGATGAAGGACAGGAGTGAGAACCCCAGGAACGCCAGAGGCCAGGCCTTCACAGGGGTGGGCGGCGCTCCTGTCAAGAGGGACTCAGGTCTGGGCCTTGTCCCTTGGTGGCTCTAAGTCCAGGTGGATGCAGCTCCTTGGGACCCGCAGAAACAGAGGGCAGGGAACAAACTTTCTCACATGCATGATGTGTTGTCTACACAGAAAGGGGCAAGAAGACCCAGCTGACCTTGGTATTGTGCTGAGGGCACCTGTGGGAGTTCCCCACTGGCTCTGGGACTGTGTGTTTGGGACCACGTGGGGCGGCTTCCCCCCTGCCCGGGACTAGGTGTTCTGAGTCTCACTACCACTGCTGTCCCCGGCAGGGCTCTCTGCATACAGGACAGGACGAGAGGCCCTTCTCCGCCAGCTGTGGCTCTTTGTTACCCTCCTCCCGTGGTCGCACCCCCTGACCTGCCATTTGCAACCCCTGCCAGGCCCATAATTCCAGGCTCAGAGGCTCAGTGACCCTCCAGGTTCTGGCTCAGAGCCTGGGTTCTGGATGGGGCTGGAGCAAGCTGGGCCTGGGTATTGGGTGTATTTCTTGAGCCAAGATCTGGGGTCTGCTGGGCACTAGAGAGTATGCCAGGGAGAGGAAGAGGAGCGGGAGGAAGGCAGGAGAGGAGAGAGGCACGGAGAGAGGAGCAGCTCTTCAGGGGAGGTGGGGCCTCACTCTGGGCTCTGAGCCCTCTACGGGGAGGGAGGAAGGCAATACCTTGCAGAATCCCAACAGTGGGTAATCCTAAAGTCAATTATACCTGGATTTGAAATAAGTCCCATGATTATCTGCAGAAGCTCTGACCTCCTGATTATGACTAATTAAGCTAATGTGGAGCTTAGTTTGCCCTCCCGAGGGCCAGCAGGTGATAGCGGATGTGGGAATTCCTCCCGGCTGACAGAGCTGAGGGGCTAGTGGTTTTGTGGGGCACCCTCGGTCTGGCCACCTGCAGCTGTGTCCTCCCTCTGCCTGAGTGGAAGGGCCTGGCTATGTTCTTTCTCCTCTGAGGCGAAATGCCTTCTCCAGCTCCCTCTGGGCCACCAGGCTGTCAGCCCTGGGCAGCCATTTGAAGCCTTGCAAGGTGCTCCAAACCAGGAAATTACATTTGCTAGCTGCAAATAAAGTGCTGTCCCCTGGGGCCCTCCTGAGCCTGTAGAGACCAAGGCAGCACAGCTACCCACTTGGAAGGCTCTCTGTGGAGGCAGATATGGCGCCTCAGCAGGGCCCTGCCCACGTGTGGCTTCCGCTTGGGAAATGGCACCTGTCTTCCCTCCGTGCAGGCTGCATGACAGGCTCTGCAGAGGGCAGCTGAGGTCAGCAGGACGGGAGGTGCCACTCTCTCCTGAGCAAGGAACTAGTGCCGATCAGCCCATAGACATCATGATGGAGAGATGTCTGTTGGTCAGGGCTGGAGCGATGCCCTGGGGCTCCCAGCTTGGTAGGGACGGTGACATGGCACCACCTCCTGTCCAGTGGGACAGGCTGGATTCCAGCTCACACCTTTGCTTCACCGGAATGTCCAGAATGGCTGCTTGCAGGCTCCTCGCCCGAGCATGCATGTCTGACTCTTCCAGGGAAGGGGAAGGAAAATGTCCTGACCCGGGCAGGGATCTGGGTGGCCTCCGAGGGTTTGCTGGCTCCACTAGGCCTGTAGCCAAGGCTGGGAACACAGCGTCTCTCATGGCTGCCAGAAGCTGGTGGCCAAGTGGCACTGGTCTGAGTGGTGACAAATTAACACATTGTCTGATTTCCCGGTCAGGCTCTGGTGTCTGGGCTGCGTCTCCAAGGACAGGGGTGAGGTGCCCCCCCCCCATCCTGTTCTGCCTATCTCGGGCAAATTGTCCCCTGGGTGCCAGGCTAGGACTTCATATACGGCCAGGTGATTGGAACAGAATTTTCTGCTGGCTGGTATTTGTTGTGGTCACACAGAGATGGCCCCTGTGTGCAGGTGGCTTTCAAGTGTCTGTGGCCTGCCCCCGGGAGCTACTCAGGAGGCTGAAGCAGGAGGATTACTTGAGTCCAGGAGTTGTGACCAGCCTGGGCAATATATAATATTAAGACCTTGTCTCTGAAAATATAAATAAAGTAAAATAAGAAAAAAAATCAATAAACATAAAGGTACACATTTGAATGAATGTTTATATGATCTTTTTAATTTCTTCCGGACTATTGTATAGTGTCCCATCCCCATCCCCCTATCCAATCTCAAAACTTCTCAAGTTCATTTCCCACGTGGTCACCAGTCTCATCTTTTTAACACGTAAGTATGAGCGTGGATGATGTGACTTGGGTTGAGAACGCCCCACACCACAGAAACCTCTGTTCACTGTCCGCTGTTTGGAAGCTGAGCTGCAGAAGCTGACACTCCCCATCCTGCACTGACCTTCCTCGTCCTGCAGTGCCCTGCCCTGTCCTGCACTGACCTGCCTTCCTTTCAGCTGTTCTCTGGCAGGTTCTCTCTGATCCACTCTCCCAGCCTCAGCCTCTCTAGGGATCTCAATTCTGCCTCTTCTTCCTGGAATGTTAAGTCTCATAACTTCCTTCTTGGGAACTCCTACTCATCCTTCAAAACCTTTTGTGAATGCCCCCCACCTTTTGGCTTTAAGGCCAGTGCTCTCAGGATATAGTGCCAATTCCTTAGCGAGGCTCCTGCTTACTGCCCTGCCTCACCTTTATCCCCCCACCCCAGCTCTGTGCGGCATGCTGAACTTCTCTGGTGATGGCTGGTCACTTCCTCTTGCCCCACCCCCTGGGCTCCCCAGGTGCCTTCTCACCTGACTGACTCCTAATCTTCTCTCCAGTTTCAGTCTATGTATCCTTCCCCTGCAAGTCTCCCCTGACTCCCAAAGTTCGCATGTTGGATTCTCACCCCCTAAGCAATGGTGTTAGGAGCTGGGGTCATTGGGAGATGACGAGGTGATGAGCCCCGGTGTGTGGGGTCAGTGCTCTCCTGAAAGGGGCCCCAGAGAGCTGCATGTGAAGACGGCACGACAGGGCTTCAGGTCGGGAAGGGAGCTCTCGCCTGGAATGAACCTGCCTCCCTGCAGTTGTGCTCACCACGTGGGAGCAGGTTTTCTGACCACACCAGAGTCCAGGTGAGCTCTGAGGGCGTGGCTATCCCTAGATGATGACGGTGAGGACAAAGCTGATTGTTCCATAGGGCTCTAGCTCCCTGTGAGGACACAAGAGACCTTTGAATTGGCTGCCCTGATGCCTCCATAACCTCCGAGGAGGTGCTGACTATTCTCTCTTTCCCAGATGGAGAGGGCCCAAGGGCAGGCACCTGCCTTATTTGCCCTTACCCAGGAAATGAAACAGCCCCCCCCCCCCGAAACCAACCTGGCATCCTGGCACCTGTGCTCCAGTGGTGGCAGTTGAACAAAGGCTGCAGGATAGGGTGGCTGCCCAGAGCAAGGGCCACACATGCCCCGCTTCTTAGACCTGAGCACAGGAGGGGGACCGGGAGCAGAGGGAAGGAGCAGTGTGGGGGCTCCAGGCAATGGGCCAGTGGTTCTGAGATGCGTCCATGGTGGACACAAGGCCTGTTAGGAGGCTGGGGTGGCCCCACTCCGAGGGACACAGGTTTCCCTGTGCCTCCCTGCCCAAAAGTTCACCTGTAGCTAGAGCTGATCTACTTTCCTCATTTGCAAAAGGACTTTTCTTTCCAGTAGGATCAGGAGACTGAGGGGTTGGGGATGCTCTTGGAAGCCATGAGTGTGCACCTGGGAAGAGCTGAAAGGCCTCAGAAACTCCCAGTCGAGCCCTCTGCAAGTGTCTGCCTGGGAGCTGGGGGCTTACAGGCCGGCTGACTTCATTCTGGCCTCTGGCAGAGCAACCATCGTCTCAGCCTCAGCACCGTGGATGAAGGTGGCGCTCTCTGTGTGTTTCTCCTTCTGAGGACACACCAGCCACTCTGCAGCTGAGGAAAGGCTGGACTGGCCAGCTCTGCAGGCCGGGTGCTTGGCAGGTTTAGAGTGCGGCCTGGACCGCAAGCTGTTTCTTCACTGACTCACATGACTTAGAGGTGAATCCGGTTGGAAGTAATTGTTTAGATTAAACTCCATTACTCTTAATAAATAATTAACCTGCCAGATGTAAGGCACTTACCAAAGAGCCCGTTCTGCTGCTCCGACTGAATGTGTCAGAACAAAGGTTTTCCTGGGGTCCCGCACAGCCTCCCCAAACTGCCAATTACCCTCAGATGGATGTGGCTTCATGGAGGCAGGATGTGTGCTGGCAGGTGGAGCTCACGTCCTCGGCCGCTGCTTCCAGATGAAGATCTGAGAGTGGGGAGAGGCCTCCCTGGGGGTCAAGGCCTCCAGAGCTTCCCCAGGAGCTTACCCTGCCACCCAGCTGCCATCTCTAGCTGGCTCATAAGACAGAGGGCAGAGCTGATGGCCTCAGTGTCTCCTCAGCCCACTCCCTTCCCCACTGATACCCTTTTTGTGTTATTGCACCATAGTGATGCTGGACATCCCCAGGGACTCTGCTTAGCAGAGGCAGAATTTGGTTTGTAGGTGACCCACAGGCACTTGACCTAAGTGGCAGAGTGTCCAGAGTCACGGCTCGGACCTTAGCCTTGGTAGCAGATGGGTGTCCAACCCCAGTTCCACTGCTCACTTGCTACCTGCCTGTGTCCTCACTGGGGACTCAGATGGTGGTTGGGCAGTTCAGGGAGGAAGTGGTGCTATGTTCATGAGACCCAGGACAATGGTGCAGTGACACGTGAGGCCTGGCTTGAGTCTGTCCCACAGCTGACAAAGTGGGGATGTCAATGGGGTCCTCAGACAGGGCTGCCAGCCACTAGCCTGTGGGCCAGATCATCCAATGGCTGGACACCAGCCTCTACAGGTGACTCTCTTGGAGGTCATGGATCGTGGTGGGGGGATGTCCCAGGTCTCTGATCCAGAGAGTGGTGGAGCCAGCAGTCAGCCCCACCTGCCCCATTTGCTGACCCACATGCTCTGGTCTGAGTGTCTGGGTCTCCCCCAATTCATGTTTTGGGATCTTCACCCCAAGGTGATGTATTAGGAGGTGGGGCCTTTGGGAAGTGATGAGGTCAGGAGGGTGGAGCCTCCACCAGGGTGAGATTGGTGCCCTTATATTAATAAAATGGACCCCAGGGAGCTTCCTGGCCCCTCCCACTGTGTGAGGACACAGTGAGAAGGGGCCGTCTGCAGGCCGGCGAGGGCCTTCACCAGGAACTGAGGTTGCATCTGGTTCATCTGGACTTCCTGGAACCCAGCACTGTGAGCCGCCCGGTCTGTGGTGTTTCACTACAGCTGACAGAATCGCTGAGACACAGGGGTGGCGAGGGCCCCCAAGGGTCAGGACAGGCCAAGATTGTCCCAAGGCTTGGCCAGCTGGGACGTCTCTGTTGTCCCCATTTCTGACCTGCAGGCCTGAGGGCGCCGGCGCACTGCAGGACAGAGGTGTCTTCTGGAGGGGAGACTCCTGTCCTGGGAAGGCAGAGGCAGCTCCTGCACCCTGCCGTCAAACTCGAAGCTCAGGGCAGGGCCCCGTCTGTCACAAGCATTCTAGGCTGTCACCTGGCAGTGCTGAGGAAGCTGAGGGTGTTTTGCATATGTAAATTAGTGCACAGCTAGTAATTTCACCTTCCTCACATCATTTGAATTTTACCACTCCCAGGCATAAGAACAGCAGTGCTCACGTACAAGGTATAACATCTCATAACAGAGGCAGCGACGTGGTGAGGACACGGCAGTGATGTGCCCTGGTGGTAAACCTGGCGGAGGTGCCATGCGTGGCTCTCGGGCCCACGGCTGGGTTCCTGCCATCTTCTCGTCCCTCCTCACCACGCTCAGCATGCTGGGAAGTAAGGGTGCCCCTCGGACCCCTGTGGGGGCTGCCCTTACCTGCTGCCAGGACAGGTGCACTGGGCTGGCAGGCTCTGCTTCCCCCCTCCTCCTGCCTCCTGGCAGGAACAGACAGAGCAGCGATGAGTGATGTGTGGCCCCTCTGCGTACATTGGGCATAACGCAGGACCCAGGGATTCAGGAAGGGTGACACACACCCCCTCGGCTGATACCCACATTTCAGGGGCAGGAGTCTGGGCACAGGGCCAGCTGAGCCCACCAGGTCCTGGCATGGTGGCTGCCAGGCCAAGAAACGAGGTCATGCTGCTCTACTGGGGCCTCTGGAAAGACCCCAGGGAAGCTTCCTGGCTTCCCCAGTGTTTGGTTGCAAGCTATGTCGTGGGCGCAGGGCTAGGAAACACCCCTTCTGAACATTTATTTATTTATTAGAGACAGAGTCTCACCCTGTGACCCTGGGTAGAGTGCTGTGGCATCACAGCTCACAGCAACCTCAAACTCTTGGGCTTAAGCGATTCTCTTGCCTCAGCCTCCCCAGTAGCTGGGACTGCAAGTGCCTGCCACAACACCCGGCTAATTTTTTTCCTTTTTTTTTTTTTTTTTTTAGTAGAGACAGACTCACACTCTTGTTCAGGCTGGACTTGAACTCCTAAGTTCAAGCAATCCACCTGCCTTGGCCTCCCAGAGTGCTAGGATTACAGGTGTGAGCCACCATGCCTGGCCTCTTCTGAGCCTATAAGGACACTATGTGTCTGGGCCAGGGCTGGCAGAGTGGCAGGGGGTGCCCTGGAGGGGTGTGGAGCTCCTCGTGCCTCATTGGAGCCTCTAGTGTCTGTCAGGGACCCTCCAAATCTTCCCCAGTTGGGGAGGAGTGGAGACAAGGCAGTCCTTGGGGTTGTGGGGATCCTTGATCTCTGCTGGGGAGGTGACCGCTGCTACCGTGCATTTGCTGTGTGATCTAAGCTCAGTGCTGTTCCAAAGCACCGCGGGGCAGGGAGTGTCACAAAACCATGAAAGCATGCGGCCACCGTCCATCCATCTCACGGGAAGAGTCCCTGTTCTTGACGTGTGGTATAAGGACACATTTTTAAATGAAAACAAGGCTTTGAGCAAAAACCCAATTTGTTTAAAACAACCTGTGGAATTATGAGAGATGTGATTTTGACTAATGAGTGTGAACTTTACTGAGCAGAAGTGTTCAATTATGGATGAGCTAATTACAGGAGCGCTGAGACGTCTCCCGTCTCCTCAGACGGGGCCCAGCCTGCTCGGTAGAATCATTAATGAAACCTGGTCTTACAATGTTTCTCCCGGCACAAATAATCCTTTCATTTGTGATTCAGTATCCGTGGGTCGTGCAAATGTGCCTTGGGGGTTTGGGACCTGTGGCAGGGCTGGGGGACCCCGGGAGGGTTTCCCAGAGATGGTGGTGCTCGGCCCGGAAGCACGGCCTCTGGGTTTGCTGAGGGCTCCCCGAGCTTTGCAGGGGCGCCCTGTGGGCACCGGCTAAGGAGAGCAGGCCAGGCAGGCACCGTCCTAGGATACATGAGGTTGGGGTCTTCCAGGGCACTTTCATCTGAAGAGGGGGTTCTCTCCACCTCCCCCATCTTGAGTATGGCTGAAGTCAGTGTTGGGGGCCTGGCTGAGTTGTTGCACTCCCAGGAATAGTGTTTCTTTCCTTGAGCCTCCAGACAAAGCAGGACTAAATTGTCTCCCTTTACGTACAAGGTAATGATGGCAGCTCACAAGGAGCAAATTCAGGCAGCCAGGGGCTGAGCAATTGGTTAGTTCCTCAAAGCTGCTGAGCACCAGCGGCAGTGGGGTGGGACCATCAGACCTCAAAGTTCAGCTCCTGACTCTTCCATTTTGCCACCTGCAGAGCAGCAAAGCACCTACTAGGTGCACAAAAATACCAAGGCCCTCTTCTGCCTCTCAGGTGACCTGACATGCACCCCAGGGCTCCTGTGCTGACATCATAATTAAGTCTTCAAACTGTTCCCCATTGGTTGATTCTTTTTTTTTTTTTTTTTGAGACAGAGTCTCACTTTGTCACCCTGGGTAGAGTGCCGTGGTATCACAGCTCACAGCAACCTCAACTCTTGGGCTCAAGCGATCCTCTTGCCTCAGCCTCCAAGTCGTGGGGACCTCAGGCACTTGCCACAATGCCCAGCTATTTTTTTTGTTGTTGTTGTTGAAGTTGTCATTGTTCTTTAGCAGGCCCAGGCTGGGTTGGAACCAGACAGCTTTGGTGTATGTGGCTGGCGCCCTACCCACTGAGCTACAGGCACTGCCCCCCCATTGGTTGATTCTAGAGACTGAGAAGTATCAGTGGGTTGTGTCTGCGCGTTTGCAGGTGTGTAGACACCGTCCTCTGCGCAGCCAGGCAGTGCACTGTGATTTCCCTTTTGTACTGATCCTCCCACCCCCCACCCGCTTGTTTTCTTTCTTTTTCTTGCATGGACTGTTGTTACCTTACCCCTAAGTTTCTCCAGATTCCCTGTTAGAGTAACAAGTCTCCAAAATTCCATTAAAACAAACAACCCTTCTCCCCTCCTCCCAAATAACTGAGCACCTGGGTCTGAGGAGCTTCTCCCGCCAGCTCCAAAGCAGCTGCTGCCTCCCAGTGTTATAGGATGGACGCAAGATATCAAGATTCAAAGCCAATCAATATAATGCCAATAGAGAGCCTTTATTAAAAAGACTGATTGGCCGGCTGTCCCCTCAGTATAGGTAGCAGCCCAGACCACCAGTATGGGTCAGTTTATATAAGGTGGGTCGATGCAATACTGGGGTGAGCTTGCATGATCAGAAAAATGCAGAAGCAGGTATTGTTTAAACGTTTACAGGGTGTCCGGTAAAAACAATCACAGACAGACCTTCAGGCACGTTGGTCTTAGTTATTTCTTCTAACAATATCTTTCTATCTACCCATCAGGTCTGGTGGGGCTTGTTGGGCCCCTCAGTATGGTGAAGTTGCCGGGGGTAAACAGGAGAAGTTGGGTTCTGCTTCTGCAGCCCAGACTTCTTGGAGTCTCTTCCTCCACTTCCCTTTTTCCCTTCTGCCTCTTTTAACATTTCACTAAACACTAAACAGCTTATATCTCTGTCTAACAAGGGTACAAGTGAACCTTTCTAGAACTAGGATGTTAAGGTTTTGACACAATGACTATGCAAATAACATGAAATTTATGTGAACCAGCTTGATGAAAGTATGTCAAAATCTGTGTGAAGACACT
>CAUYTI010153933.1:0-10611 GCA_963575145.1 Galago senegalensis
GTGATTTCATTAGTAAAGGAGGAAGTAAAGGAGGATTTTCATTGGTGGCTGATGATTTCACTAGTAAAGGTGAATTTGGATTGGTACAGGTGAGGGGTCAGGGGGTCAGGGGGCTAGAGTTGGTGTAACCTGGTTACCTGTTAGGGTAATAAAAACTTATTGTTTCATTGCAGTAGGGTGATTCAGTTACTAAGGAATTGGGGGCTTATTGCTCTGTTGCCCAAGGTGGTGCTATATGGCTGAGCAACTCAGAAAGGAATGAGAAAGGTTGCAGGGTGGGCCCTGCAGATATGGTTGAGCAACTAGGAGTGGAATGGGGAGGGCCCTGCAGGCCAGGGGCCCAGGAACAGAACTTATGTGAATAACAAAATGGAGTTGATCTGGTCCTCACAATGTCTCCATTCTAGACACCAATAGGTGCTGGAAACAGATGCGGAGCCCTGGAGAAAATAAAAGGAAACGCGTTCCTCTCCCCATCCCGGGCCCCAGCTCCATTTCTGCGTCTCCCAGACTGAAGGTGTTAACCGCACCCCCTACCCGCGCCGTGCTCTCCTCTGCTCTGAGAAGTGCAAAGGATGCATTTTTGCTTCTCTGCGGAAAGGCACGAGGAAGCGGATCTTTGGAAGCAGGGGAGCCCTGCGGAGCGGGAGGCGTCGGGGACCCTCCTTGCACACACCTCCCGCGGGCTCTAGAAGCCCTTTCCGGCTCAGGTCGCTGACGGCGAAAGCACGCCCACCGAGGCCGGGCGCCGGGCGCTGCGCGGGGCGGAGCGGGGCGGGCTGCGCCCTGCGGCTCGGGAGGGCCCGGGGCCAGCGCTGGAGGGCGGTGGCGGGGGGCGAGGAGGGGCGCCCGCATCACGTGCGCGCGCTGGGGCCGCAATAAATGCCCGCGAGCGCCGGCGAGCGGCGGAAGCGCCCGGCGCCGGGGTCTTCGCGGGCTGCTGCACCGAGCTGGAGCGCGAGCCCCTCGCCAGCCGTCGCCGCCGAGCCCCGCTCGGGTCCCCGCCCTCCGCTCTGCAGAGAATGCCCGGCGAGGCTCGGGCGCCCACCCCGGCAAGCTAAGGAGGCAGCTCCGAGGCTCCTGGCCCCGAGTGCGCGGTCTCACTTGGGAGCGCTCTGCCTGCCACTCCTTCCAGGGTGCAGGAGCGCGGAGGCCGGGGTTCGCGTCCTCCTCCGTCTGCGCCCTCGTAGCCTCCGGACGCGCAGTGGCCGGGTCCCCCCCGCGCGGGGCGCTCGGCGTGCGTCAGGGCGAAGACTCGGGCGCTGCGGAGGCAGCCGTCCCGCCGCTCCGCTCTCCCCGGAGCTTCACACTGGAGAGGTAAGGGCGATTCTCAAACGCATCGCTGGGGTCACCTTGCCAACTTATTCTATTTCATTTTTGTTTCTTTTAAAATCCTACAAAACAAAACAGACAAATAACTCCTCCCCCCAAGTTTTAGAGATGGTCAGGCAGAGGGGGTCGGCGTTTCAGATTAATGGAATGTTCTTGTAGGTGACTTTGTGGGTTCACCTCCCTCTGCCTCGCGCTCTCCTTTTCGGTGAAGAGTGTGCTTCTGAAGGATGTGGGAGGAAGACTTTGAGGTCACCGAGTGGCTGCTGGCCCTCGTGAGTGCAGGCCGCACGTTAGGCACAAACTTTCCAGGGAATAATGATTGAGTTCTGGACTTGCCTCAGGATAAGAGGAGACTTCTCCCAGTGACCCGAATCGTTCATTCTCAGTAGTTCATGGCCCCCCTGGATGCACCCATGGATACTTGCATGAATGGCCTTTTATTAAGACATTCACCCTCGATTTCAGAATACTGTGGACTTTGTGAATGTCTGTGCACCAGAGATGGAACACTGGAGTAAAATATATCTAAAATGAAAAATAATACTTTAAAACTCTCTATAGAGAAACATGGACCTCTAGATTAAATAAAATGCACTAGGACCTAGTCTGCAAAGGACCTTTGCAGACTTTACGTATATAATATGTAATATATAGCCACTTAAATCTTGTAATTCAGAGATTTGACTGTTTCCAAGTTTTCACTCTTCAGGGTACTTTTGCCATTTATTTTTGGCCTCATGGATATTGCCTGGAAATATACTTGCCTATATTGTGGAAACATGTATTATGAAAAGTTCTCTGGGAGAAAAAAAATGGGTTGGAGACAAGTTACTCAAAATAGCGAGTGTCTCATTTTTGGGTGTTATGTAGATAAATCAAAACTGGCATACCCTTGTCACGTGGTTTTGCTTTTATTAATATCTTGTTAGTATCTTCATCTTAATCACATAACATGTCTTTATAGCCAAAAGGAGTGGAAGAGCCTGTCTTGGAGATTTTCCCGGGGAAATCCTGAGGTGGTTCATTATGAAGTGTACCGCGGGGGAGTGGCTCCGAGTAACCACGGTGCTATTCATGGCTAGAGCAATTCCAGCCATGGTGGTTCCTAATGCCACTTTATTGGAGAAACTTTTGGAAAAGTACATGGATGAGGATGGTGAGTGGTGGACGGCCAAGCAAAGAGGGAAAAGGGCCATCACAGACAATGACATGCAGAGTATCTTGGACCTTCATAATAAATTACGAAGTCAGGTGTATCCAACAGCTTCTAATATGGAGTATATGGTAAGGACATTTTTCAAGTGGTATGTACAAAAGAAATATTTATTCATGTTTTCAGTTGTCACACTTAAATATTCTCGTGCTGCTCCTTAATCTCTATTTGTCCAGTATGGAATTTTAAAAAATAGATTTTCTTTGAGGGTGTCTTCCTCTGCATATTCTTTTATTAGCAATCCTCTTGTTTCTGAGAGCTCTTGGAATTTCAGAGTAGAATTAAATGTCTTTAGATATAATATTTCTACTAGATACTCTAAATGGTACTCTTACCCAGAAGGTTACTATACTGAAAAGACTGATTAGTTTGTATATTTGCTTTTAAGTGACCTAGTAGACAAATTGCTTCCTAATTTCCAACTGATAGAACCTTCTTAGGAATAGCCGGTCTTGAAAATTCAGAGTTTAATAATTTCAAGAGCTTTTTGGAGTGCCTATATGTCTCTGTGTGTATACAGATACATACAGTATATATCATTTCTGTTGGGCCTTGTTTTCTTACAAATATGTAAATGATATGCAACATATGGTTGCTATATGTTAAAAAATACTTTGGAAATGACATTTTTCCCCTGGATTTATTATTTGAAGTATGAAAATAAGCCTAGGTAAATGATTAAATAAAACTGTGTGCCTATCCTTAAGAATCTTATATTTACTCTTAAATTAGCAAGTTTAAGAAACAAAATTACTTAAGGCTATCAACCTATAAATATACTTACTATTTCATACCCTGAGTATTTAGAAAACATAAAAAAACCTATTATATGTATTTCTTCCATGAACTAGGAATGCACTAATGAAGGCTGATAATAGTTATTGGTGATGGCAACGTTTATTTAATGAACACTGGCAATGATATTTCTCCTTTGGGTGCATTGGAGGTTAATTTTAATGCATGCTGGTTTTTCTTCTTTCCTGCATTTGCATTAGTTTTGATGGCAATTCTTCATTTAGGTAACTCTCCCAAAACATGGAAGATCTAACATATTACAAGATATGCTGTTGTATTAACTTTTACCAAAAAAAAAAAAAAGTCACTCTAAAAATAGTAAGTAGCACTGAAAAGAACTCATCAGAGATTAAGAATTGGAACCCAGAAATTAGCTGTATGATGTAATCTGTAGCACTGACATCCATCAGCTGTGTGACTTTTATTTTCTTCACATCATTTTTCTTCACATCAGTGTCCTGGTGTCTAGCATGTATACTCCCCCCCAAGGGGAGGTTGTAAAGACTAAAGATAACCTGGGCAAAGTTTAGTTCATTATCAGGCATTCTGCAAAGTCTCAGTAAATGATACTAGGACACATATCACTAACTTCATGTCTCCTACTATTTAAATAGGATGTCTAAGGAAATTGTTAGTCTCCAGATTCTACGCAGGATATGACATCTGTGATAGCTCATATTCCTTCTTGTGCCTTCTATGAAGTGTTTGTCCAAAGTGAAAAATTCTATGACTTCTTCATCTGTGAGACTTCAAACAGAAAAGCCCATTATGGAATCTTTCCAAACAGGCCAGCCAGTGTCTGCTTATTCCATGTGGATAGGTATTCAGTTGCATTTTATTTAAAATAAGAAAGAACTTGGAAGTTCAAACCCACAAAAAGAAATCTGAGAATCTTGGTGTGTGTTTTAAGTAACATGGAAATCATGAAAGAACAGTTCTGTGATTTGTTTTTATGTCTCCCTTCCAAAAAGAAATTGCTTATTGTATGATGTCTGGTCTGGGATGTTTATATGAGTTTCATTTCAGTTTCACTGGTTTCATTCTATCCTTGAAATGCCCATTCAGAAAGCAGCCAGGGTTTATATTGTGTTGCCCTTAGATACTGTTAGCACTGGAACGGTGTCTAAGCCATTAACTAGGCCCCAGAGGAGTGCATTGCCCATGTGTGTGCACTGCGGGAACACATTTTCTAGAGTGCACGTTTAAGGGGAAGTCTAAAATAACAATACTATTTTATTGAAATACTCTGGATTTAAGTATTTAATAGCAATGTAAGTATAGATGTAGATCATGCTTATTTAAATACAATTTATTCAAAGTCACTTAAAATGTATTTATTCTGAGAAAACAAAGTTAAAAAGTGGCTAAAGAGCTAATTCCTATAAAATCTGCAGTGTCCTAAGATAAGTGTCACCACTATTGGTCCCTTGTACCTTGTATGTCATTTCATGTCAGAGACTTGAATAGAGCCTTAGTTACACGTGGTCATGTTAAGAGTCTTACTTACGCTTGGTGTGTATTTTACTCTATTCTTCGAGCTTGAACCTACAGTACTCAGGTTATATCCACACTTAGTAACATTACATCCGCGCCCGTACTTTTCCCCTCATTTAACTTGTAGTGTTAAAAATTGAAAATGAAAAGCCCTGTTTTTCCTTGAAGAGCTTATAAGTTGAGAAGAATAGACACATTTGAAAACCTTCTAGTAAGCAAGGACCCAAACCTGTTTGTTTATGTGTATGGTTAAAGCGAAGGGAGCACAGAACAAATGGGACCTTCCTAATTGTGAGAGGTAATCAATGGGGAAGACGAGGTCTCTGTTGTTTCTTGGAAGTGGGCAGGGACTTGAATGGATTGAAAGAGGGGAAGGTAGATCTCATTTAGAGGAAGAGGAACTGAAAAACACAGGGTGGCAGGAATTTCCAGGCTGGTTGTAGTGAAGGGGAAGCGGATGAGGTTGATGGAAGCACAGATCGTGTGGCAGAATTAGGAAGCAGGGAAATGAATGGTTGGTGATAGGAACCAGTAATCCTAAGGAAGGGGGTTACCTACATTTAATTTAGGGTACATTGAGAAAGTGGGTCATCCAGTGAACCTGTTGCTGAAGATGCAATTGATTCTGGAGGAAGAAAAGACTGAGCGTTGTTTTTCCCACTGGTAAAATCAATGAAAGACTATAAGCCTCACAGGTTGTAATGAGATAGACATTGGATGCTGCTGAATAGGTTCATTTTCTTCAAGTCTTTCTTTCCGTGGGTTTTAAGCCCCTATTACTTGGTTCGTTCATCTCTTGTCTTTATTTTCTTGCCATCTCTAAAAAGCTTGTTCCCCAGTGTTTCCCTTTTGTCCTTCTCTTTGGCCTTACCTACCCTTGACTTCAAGTACCATCCTGCCTTTGTGACTCCACATTCTATGTCTTCACCCATCAACACTGTCTTTGAGCTCCATTTTTCTGTTTCCTCCTGCCTTTTGGATCATATCTATGTGGTATTATTCCAAAGTTATTTAAGCCAAAAATGTCTGAAAAAGAAACCTGAATAAAAAAACCTAAAAAAAAAAGAAACCTAACTGCCTCATCCTTTCCCTACACCCTCACCTGTCTACCTGCCTCCCTTCTTAGGTTCTTTCCAAGTTTATATCACCAACGTCTGCTCAGTCCTAAGAATCATACCATCTTCCCTGCCCTAAACTGGACACATTTTCAATTCCCGCCACTCATTTCCATGTAAAATATATACAAAAACATAAGTAGACAATTACTTGCCAAGTTGTGTAGTTTCTGTCTCAAATGTCTTTGGAATCCATCACTTTCATTGCATGCTAATATTTGCTTGTTGCCTCACTTCTATATTGTTACTACAGCTTCACACCTGGCCCACCATGATAGTCCCTTCCTACTTTAATTTCTGATTTAGTCCACTCTCTTCACTGTCCCTAAAGCTGACTTTTCCCTCACACAAATCTGTGTTGGTTGCTCAGTTGCACATAAGTTCTTTTGACTCCTGGCTGCTCTCAGGAGGGCTGTGTAAAGCCCACCATCATTAGCTTCTAAATGGAAGCCCACGTGCTGTCGTCTGCTATAGTGCTGGACTTCCTTGTGCGTGTTTGAGCATGTGTTTGTGTTGAATTACTCACTGTTCTCAAAGATGGACATGCTTCTTCACACCTCTGTGTCTCTTTGCTCGTTCTATGGCCTTTATGCCTAGAATGCCAGTGCTTCCTGTCACTTCCTAACAAACTATTACCCCTAAGACTAAGTACAAAGGTTGTCTTTCCTATAAAGCTTCCTCTGTTATACCCATACCTCTGCAGTGCTTTGCTGAAGCCTATTGATAGTATTAAAATTTTGTTGCAATGAAATACTTATATGTCTGTTTTCCTTTCCAAGACTTTGAATTCCTTCAAGGGCAAGGATCATACCTTATTTATCATTATAACCCAGAGCCTGGTACATAGAAGAGGTACTCAAGAAATGTTTGTTGATTGAATTGCTTGCTGAATGCTCACTAAATATGTGTTAAATTAACAAATAGATCAAAGAATAGGTAAGATTGTACATTAGGTGAATATGGAGAACAGGTATGAAAGAGGAATTATAATAACCAAAGTCTGGAAGGAAGAATACCACTAAAATTAGAGATACTGATGCAGGAAATTGGAAACGTTTGAAAAGAAGGCATAACTACTTCAAATAATTCAGGATTTTTTATTTCTGTTTTTCACATACTCATGGGATGCTAAGAATTGTTCAGGAGTGAAGAGCTCCTGAGCTAATACTGAAGGTATTCCAATGCTGTGGGATTTAAATAATAAAATGAATGAATATTTATTCCTGTTACAGATTTTTAATCTGTAGCCTCTAAAACATTATAGATTGACTAAAATCCCAAATAGTTTACTACTTAAGTCTAGAATGTACTTTAGTAACCAGGGCACTTGACCTTAGAAAGGACACATGGGCCGATTACATACATCATTTCTTGGTGTTACTTCTGCTTCCTTGTCTTTTTGAGAGCTGGGAGGGCTGATGGCTGTGTGTACTCACCCTCTCAGCTGACTGATGGATGAGGATATGGGCAGAACTGTGGCAAGGCCCTTTTCCAAACGTAGACCAAAACGCATCTGAATACCTCTCCTTGAGCCAGATAACCAATGTTGCTTTCAGTCCGTGGTGCATGTTGATGGAAACAATGGCTCGGTTCCAGTTTTACATACAGCTTTTTCTAAGGCCAGGTTTAAAAGTGGAAAGCATTCTGTTTTGCTTTGTTTTCTCTGGGCTTCTGTACAGGAGATAATTCCAAAAACTGAATATGGGACAACTACTTTGTTGAACAGATTGATTCCAGCCTGGGATATCCAAAAGTTATTGTTAGCTTGTGTGTTGCTCTGTTTATTCCCACAAATCTATATTTTCAGATATTTGCCATCAGCAACATATATCCAGAAAAAATGCAGATAAAGAAATTATAGCCTCACAATTTGTTTACCCATAGTACATTTCTGAATCTTGGTAATCAAGGAATCATTGCAATTAAGGTTATTGCAACTCTTGATTCTTAAATAATAGTTGTCTGCCTATATGCTAGTGCTTGCTTGGTATTTTCAAAAAAAAATTTACCTTTTATTGATATATACTATTTTTATGCACTTACAGGTACATGAAATCTCGTTATTGATTTAAAGAATATCATTGACTTTTTAAGTTATTTTTATAAATTGAAAATAGCTTAATTTTCATGAAGTATTTTATTCTTTAATAGTAGAATTAAAGAAAAAATTTTTAATTTGTAGAATTAAAAAAATTACAAAACCTTAATTTGAATAGTTTCTATTAAGACATTGACCCTTTAATGTATTTTTGTTTTTGAAAATTACACGATAGATCCCAGTACCTCCAGGAAG
Source organism: Galago senegalensis (assembly GCA_963575145.1). Taxonomy (NCBI): domain Eukaryota; kingdom Metazoa; phylum Chordata; class Mammalia; order Primates; family Galagidae; genus Galago; species Galago senegalensis. The sequence continues at coordinate 8,243 of CAUYTI010153933.1, forward strand.
AAAATAACATTACAGGCCAGTTCTATTTAATTTAGTAACTAATTACCTTGGAGTTCTGGGACACTAAAGTTTCTCCCTTAAATGTTGACATAGCCATACATCTCAGGGTTTAAATACAAGAGAAGAAATGTAATTTCAGTAGGAGAAGGGAATACTCAAGAGTCAGAAAAATGCCATAAAATTTTGGAATTTTATTATTATTTATTCCTTCATCCTGCATGTATTGGGAGTTTGCCAAACACTGTGTAAGGCCCAGCAGTAAACCTCACAAACAATCATATTTGCATGGAACAGGTGTGGTAAAGGCTTTGATTGAGCAAGGGCGCCACCCATGTGTTTGACAGAGAGTGGGCATGGGAAGTGTGTATGAAATGAGATCAGACATTTGCAGAGGGCAGATGCGGGTTGTCCTAAAGACCCTCACTTTTAGTCTGAGGCGTAAGAAGCCATTTGACGCATTGGACAGAAGAGAAGCATGGTCTTACTTATGCTTAACTCAGGATCATTCTGGCTTTGTTGAGAACACACTTCAGGTGGTTGGAGGAGGGACACATCTTTGAACAGAAAGACAGAGTGATTGTAATGATTCATAGGGCAGGTGAGTGGAGTAGTAGCCAGGAAGGTGGGGAGAAGTGTAGAAGAGTGTAAATATTAAACCCCTTTGTGATCATAACATTAATCTTGAAAAATTTGAGGATGCCTGTCGCAAGATGAATAAAACTGACTTGACTGGGAGGCAGCCAGTAGGCTGGGATTGTCTGTGTCTGCTGCAATATCTCAATCTCTCCAAGCCTTGGCTACTGTGTTTTGAAAACTGATGGCAGTTTCCACTCTAGTTTAAATATTAATGGTGAAGATTCTGGATTGTTCAACTTGTAGGGACTTCCAGAATAGTTGCAGAGATTCCAGAAATCACCATTTACTCAGTACCCATTTTACCAACATAATTACAAGAATTAGAAGAGGTGGAACTCAACTTCTGCCTTCCCACCCTTCCCAGGATAGAGATGCCTGCTCCTTTCCCACCTAGTATACCCTTCTCTCCCCAACCCCAGTCTCCTTCCGCCTTCCCTCCATAAACAACAGAAAGTTCGAACTTTAGCGTGAGAAGTAGAATAGGAAGTGGTCCAGTTGCTGTCCAGTAATCACCATTTGCATGATCGTAGGGAATATAATTGGGATTTTATTTCATTTTGGAGGGAGCATAGACGGATTTTGGATGCAGGATGTGACTGTACAGTTAAGGAACTGGAAGCATTGGTGTTGCCATTTTCTAAGGTAGGGAAGGATGTGGATACAGCAGCTTTTTGGTAAAGAAAGCTGGAGCTCAATTTTGAACATATTAAATATGAGATTTAGTGTAAATAAGTAATATGTTGCATGTATAGTTAGACATATAACAATTAGATATATGTAAGCCAGTATCAGACATAGAATTAGGTTTCATCAGCATTCACATGGTAAAGTTGTGAGGAGGGAAGAGATTTAAAGGGAATGTGTATAGATAGAGATCTTTAGCTTCCATGAGCCCTTGATACACTTTAAAAGTGTAGAGTGATATTTGTATCAGAATGCTCATTGCAGCCCAGTTCATAATTGCTAGGTCATGGAAGAAGCCCAAGTGCTCATCGACCCACGAATGGATCAATAAATTGTGGTATATGTATACCATGGTGGAATACTGTGCAGCCCTAAAGAAAGATGGAGACTTTACCTCCTTCATGTTTACATGGATGGAGCTGGAAAATATTCTTCTTGGCAAAGTATCTCAAGAATGGAAGAGAAAGTATCCAATGTACTCAGCCCTATTATGAAACTAATTTATAGATTTCATAGGAAAACTATAACCCAGTTTTAGCCCAAGAATATGCGGAAAGGAGAGAGGGAGGGGATGGTGGCGGAGAATGGATGGATGGAGGGTGATTGGTGGGATTACACCTATGGTTTATTCTATAAGGGTACGTGTGAATCTCTCTAAATGTCTTAACACAATAACTAAGATAATGACATAAAGGCTATGTTGGCGGCTCCTATGGCTCAACGCAGTGGGACACTAGCCCCATATGCTGGAGGTGGTAGGTTCAAACCAAGCCCTGGCCAAAAAAAAAAAAAAAAAAAAATCTTGAAAAGGCTATGTTAACCAGTTTGATGAAAATATTTCAAATTGTATATGAAAACACCACACTGTACCCCATGATTGCATTACTATACACAGCTATCATTTAATAAAAAAAAAAGAAATAGTGGCTATGAAGGGTTTAGCTCAGCGCCTGACAGATAGTTAATGCTCATCAAAGTTTGCTAGCCATCCTGGAGCATATGTGGTGTTCCCAATTTTGGATGTCAAAGCCAAAGGGATTAACTTGCCC
>CAUYTI010153934.1:0-39493 GCA_963575145.1 Galago senegalensis
TACAATCTCACATGGGTAAGGAGGGGAGGGAGGAGGTTTGACAGAGGGAGGGTAAAAGGCAGGACCACACCTATGGAGCATATGACAAGGGTACAAGTCAAATCTGTGAAGTGTAGAACATAGATGTTTTGGCACAATAATCAAGTTAATGAGGTGAAAGCTATGTTGATTGGTTTAATGTAACCACATCAGATTGTATTAAAAAAAAAACAAGGTAATGCATTTTTAGAGGTATATTTGGTTATGTATCATGTGAGAAAAGACAATTTTCTATTGCTTCTTGAGTTAACTACATGATAATTTTGAGAAATTATGAGGAAAGATTTCATAAGCCAAACAACTAGCTTTAATAAAGTAAATGTGCACAATAAGTAATATCACAGAATGAAGATTCAGAAGGATTTCTTTGTTAGGTTCATAATGTGGCTTATGTGAGTATGGATAATCCTACTGTGTAGTATTATAATGTATGCCGTATGTTATGTGAATATTTGTGGCTTTGGATTTCAGAAAGGAGAATAAGTGCGTTCAGGTTTTATTCTCATTTTGGAGAAGCAAATAGGAAGTGCATTTAAGCATCCTTAGGTAAAAAACTGCACATGAGTCTGAAAAGCAGGACATCCACTTGGAAGAGAAGCCAGGAAAAAATGAGGGGTAAACCTTCCTGCTATATAAACCATTTACTAATATCACTGGGCTGGGTAGGGAAGGTACCTAGCTATTTTCAGGTATCTGTCTGTCTTAGAAATATAATTATATAAGGTTTTTGTGCTTAATTCCCTTGCTATTTACTCAGGATCCAGTTTAATTTTGAAAATATCAGGGCTTTGTCACTTGCATAAACTTCATTTTTGCAGCTGGGAACAGTAGTTGCTACTATTTCCCCTTTGGTCTCAACCTTCTCCAAATTCCTCTCTAAGTCCAGGGCTCTCTTTCAACCCAAACAAAGTGACACAAACTTTGATAGACTCTTTCCAGTATTTTATATTATTACTTCATGAATCCGATTTAGGGAACATTCATCCAAAATACAAAATTTTGGAAAGTGGTAAATTAAATATAACCCATTTTGCTTCCATTCACCTTTTTTTTTCCTAAAAAAAAAAAACTAATCTGACTTCAACAGATAATCAATAAATTTGTATCAGATGAATAGAAGAAAAGTAATATTTGCCAAAGGTCTAAGCAACAATATACTAACTACTTTGATGCCCCTGACTGCATCTCCTGATCCAAACATACTAAAATACATGTACAGGATATATTTCAATGAATTCCTTGGTAGGTTTTATAACACATCCAAGGTTCTGGGACCATTATTTGCATAGCCCAAAGAAGTGTCTATTCATATAAGTGGTTATAAAAAGAACTACTCTCCAGGCATTTGAAAAACCAGATCTAATGAACTTTTGTTTCAACTGTTTATTCTAGGGAGTGGAGGAGACAATTGATGACCAAAGCTACCTAGAGAAGTCAAACAATGGGAAGGTGGCCTTCACTTTACATGAGGTATGTGTTCTTAAATACCAGATTAGAAGCACCGCACCACTACAACCTCAAATATTAAAGAGACTGTTTTATCACTTGAAAGGGCATCATCATTCCTCAATATTTTATCTGTTCTTAATAAAATACAAAACATCTGATCTCTCACTAGTAGTTTGGGGGGGGAAATTAAGGTTTTTTTTAATACACATTAGCAAGCCACACTTGTATCCAGGGCCCTGTAAAATAATGAAATGTGTCTCTTAAAGCTATTCACTGCAAAGGGATAATTGTCCAAAAATATATCAGGATTCAGTTAACCCATCTGTAAAATGGAAATAGGATTTCATTTATCTTGAAGGGTTATTAGAAGATTAAATGAGGTAATAGAGGGAATGTGTTGAATGTGCCTTGTACAAAACACATTTTCAATAAATTTTAGGTACTAATACAGAATATTTTTCTTTGGTTACTACTGTAATTTGGAAAATTCAACTGTATTTGTGTATTAATAATTATCACATAATATTTATTATTCCGAAGAACCTGTGTAATAACTCTTACACAATTCAGCAAAATTTCTCAATTTAATATGTAGGTAAGTAATAATTTCCTTATCTTATGCTTCCAGAACAGCAATAGTGAGAAACCATTCTTCCAACATACTTTATACTAAAGCATGCCTCTTCACTCCTCTCCTTAACTGTTGCAGAAGATCCTCTTAAGTCATGTAGCACATCCATCTGAGTTTCACTTTGGCAAAACACATATCTATTGAGTGTTTAATATGTGCAAAGCAAGAGTAAAATATAACCCTTCTACTTAAAGAGTTCATAATCTGTATTTAAAATGAGGATCAAGTGAGTTCTTCATTATTAATAAAGCAAAAAGTAGAACTCACTGTCTCCTTTTATGTTTAATCAACATCTCCAGAGGTAATAAATTGTGGACCATTTAATTAAAAGGAAATGTTAGGACTTACAGAAGAAATTTGGAGATAAGTATTCCATTAATAAAGAATTCCCAGGAGCAATTTTAGTTATGCATACTCTTTGTTATACTCTAAGAATTGTATAGTTTGCCTCAAACAATGATTAAAATATAGAAATAGTATCCACCAATGGATATATTTTCTTTTCAAATTTACTGACAAAAAAAATGGTGCAGATGGCACCCCAAATAAGAGACTGGCATGGACCAGTGTCTTCTCTGTGAAAATGACTAATGTATCACTACATTCTGCCAGAATTACATGAAAAGCCTGCCAAAAATGATCATATCGTTATCAGCTACTGTTCCCAATTGTGCACTGTTTGTGTCATATATGGCTGCTCTGAAATGCAGAAGTCCTACCTAAAGAAACCCTCCTAATATTATAAAACATGAACTTTTGCATGGTTTTAAAATGTTTTATGGAAACTATATTTATTCTGTGGTAAACAGACATGTTTTCCTGGTGTCATTAAAAAAATAGCAGTGAAAAAAATTAGTCAGATTCAAGTGTCAAAGCTTATGTGTGTAAAGCCAAAATAGAATACTTAGAAAATTTTACCTAAGTATTTATATGAGGCCTTACAAGGACTGACAATTAAGTTCATGAAAATGGGTACTTAGGTTGGCAGCACTGTACAGACAATTTAGTAAGGTTTCACGACCTTGGCATATCAGTGTCTCACAGCTGTGTTCTGGTCAATGTGTGGTGGTGTCTTCCTGAGTCGTGTTCATTATTATTGTTGTTTGTTTTTGTGTGCCATATGACTATAGCTCTTATCATCATTCTAGAAAGTTAATTCCAAAATTTCTTTGAAAGGTAAATGAGGTACTTGGATGGGTGCATAGCTTCCCAAGAGAAGTACTTTGAAGATGACAATAGTGATATTCAACAATGCATTATGTAGCACTTTTTCTAGAATGAGTTCTCAATTTAGTTATCAGATCTTCATAGACTAATAAGCTTTGATGTCTCATCTACTTAGATTTTGGGCTAATAGATATCTACTAAACACTTAGCAATAACTATTCAGTCATATGAGGTCATTGATTTATCTCAACTTTTGAGGCTTGAGAGAAGAATTATTCAATGGGATGGTTTATTATAACTAAATATTACAATATACTTTATAACATCAAAGTAATATGAATGTGAAATAAGATGTTAATCTTGTCATATATGACACTGACAGCTTCTTATCAGTTCAACCCTAGACCCAAAATTTAGTAAGTTTTAAAATGAGAAAAAAAAAACTTATATAAAGGATGACCATAAATGGCACACAAACTTTACGACCACTCATTATATAAGTAGAATCTCTTTTAAGTTGAGCACCCAAGGGACTATAACAAACTGGTCAGCATAAGATGGTGGTCAACATAAAAAACTAGACTTATTGTACTGCTAGGCAGAGTAGTGCATATCTGGTTTATAAAATGAAAAATAGATCAACTTAAGGAAGTGGTCAATGTAGGGAAGTCAGCTATGATGGTTCTATTGTATGTATATATATGTGCATATGTGTATGTTGTGTTCACAAACATATAAAAAACTTTGTATACTGGCTCAGCACCTGTAGCTCAATGGGCTAAGGCACCAGCCACATACACCAGAGCTGGCAGGTTTGAATCCAGCCCGGGCCTGCCAAACAACAATGACAGCTACAACCAAAAAATAGCTGGGCACTGTGGCAGATGCCTATAGTCCCAGCTACTTCAAAGGCCTAGGCAAGAGAATGGCTTAAGCCCAAGAGTTTGAGGTTGCTGTGAGCTGTGATGCCATAGGATTCTACCAAGGATGACAGCTTGAGGCTCTGTCTAAAGAAACAAAACAAAACAAAACAAAACAACTTTTTATACTATCGGTTATAAAATAATAATTTGTATTTTTTACTAACTGTATTTTATGATTATGTGATATATGATAAAAAATATGGTCTCAGCATAGAAATTTTCTAAATCAATATTACTCATAAGACTTTAGTAAGTGGCACTGCTGCAAAATTTCTTAATTCTTAATATACTTTAGTATACGACACTGTACCCCACTCTATGTCAATCACGATCTCTTGGCATAGAGCTGTGGAGTGAGAATCACTGGAATTTAAGATGAAGCCGCCCAGTCCCTTCAGTATAGCCTATCTTTTCTTTCATAACATAGCAATGTCCTACATTTTCAGCCTCTCTTCTGACTTTCTCCATTGTGAAAATATTCTGAATCTTACTTATGGTTAATCGTTACTATATGGTTGTACCTTCATCCTGGCCTGCCTGATTGGCCCAAGTCCTCCCATTGATGAGGTTACCCTGGGTACCTCTCTCAGTCCTAAGCTTTTGACACCAAGTAACAGGTTAAGGAAAAGCATCCCTGACACCCAGAGCTTCGCTATCTGATCTACTTCTTCTCATGAAGACAGGAGATCCTTTAAAGACCATCAACTGACATTCTTATATTCCCAGTGCCCAGGCTAGTCTTGAATATAATACAAATCCAATAATTATGTATTGGATTTAATTTAAATTAAAAAGGAAGATGACCACGTTTTCAACCTTCAGCTTAACCACAAAATCTTTTCCTACCTTTTATCCTAAATCAATATAAAATAGAATTTAATATTCAATCAAGATATTAACCTAACTACTCATGTTTCAACACTAGTTTCTATTGTCAGCTTCAAATCTCAGATTCTTTACTTTAGAAATGGTTTTTAAGCTAATAACAAAGAATATCAAGACTTCTAGACTAAGGTAAAGGAATGACTAAGTAGATGTGATAGGATCCTTAGATCTGATGTCTTTTGTCTATTCTTCATTTGATCTTGCCTTATGGATTTTCTAGTGCCTATACAACTAGATGTTTGATGCATCACTTTTTTAATTTTATAAATCTTTATAATTCTGATATTCTATTTTTCCTTAAAATATAATAACTTATAACATGTTTCTGGGTTGTTAATAATAGGTATAGTCACTGCAATATTTTAGCCCCTAATACTAATACTGCAGTTTGCATTGTTGCAACTCTTTATCATTAATTCATAAACTAATTTACATAAACCAACACATCTATTTCAAACTTTCCTTAATTATTTTGGCAGTAATAACAATAGTGCATGAAGAGTATTTTCAATCAATCAAACAAAGGCAAAAACTAGGTATTTCCCTTAGAAAGATTTTATGTTTTAACATTATGCCTCTAACAGAAATTAAAATATAGGTCACCTTTATATGTAAGATATTTCAAGAGAAAAATAATGATTGGATAAAAGTATTATTTGAAAATTAGTCTTGTGGGGTGCAGAAAGGTTGCATAGGTGAAGCACAAGGCATATTTAGGGCAAGGAAAACATTCGGTATTACACTGTAATAGACAATGTGTGAGACTGTGCATTTGTCAAAATCTGTGGAACTTTATGGCACAAAGAGTGAACCTTGATATATGCAAATTAAAAAAATATTTAGGAAGTCATGGAATCACTGAATGGAATACAGAATGATACAAAAAGTAATCAAACTATGTTACAAATTTAAAAGTCTCACTTAGAGAAGTGAGAGAAGGATGCTGACCTCAGTGACCAGAAATGAATGTAGTTTGTAAGACTAAGAGAGAAAGGAGTTGGACCAGATTTCTCTCTGCTAAAGTAGATTACAGACTAGCAAGAGAAGGCTTGAATAATTCATGCGGTGATGGCTTGGAGTTGGGGACATCAGTTTGAACTTAATATAAATACAGATGGAGATTATAGATATGTGCAAATGTACATTTTTTTCCACACTCTTTCAGCTGAAAGGGCCTAAAGGAAATAAAATTCCAGCAGCAACGAGTTTAACTAGTACCCAGATCTTAACTTCTAACACCACTCTTTTTTTTATTAAATCATAGCTGTGTACATTAATGCAATCATGGGGTACAATGTGCTGGTTTTATGTACAATTTGAAATATTTTCATCAAACTGGTTAACATAATCTTCATGGCATTTTCTTAGTTAATGTGTTAGGACATTTATATTTTATACCTAGTGAATTTTATATGTACCCTTGTAAGATGCACCATAGGTGTGGTCCCACCAATTACTCTCCCTCTACCCATCATCCCCCCTTCCCTCCTCTCCCTCTCCCCTTTCCCCTTTTTCTTGGGCTATAATTGGGTTATAGCTTTCATAAGAGAACTATAATTGGTTTCATAGTAAGACTGGGTACACTGGATACTTCTTCCATTCTTGAGATACTTTGCTAAGACGAATATGTTCCAGCTCCATTCATGTAAACATGAAAGAGGTAAAGTCTCTATCTTTCTTTAAGGTTGCATAATATTCCATGGTTCTAACACCACTCTTTGATAAAAGGAATGAGTTCCTAGGGAAAATTAGTGATCCTAGGACTGAGCAGGAAATATACATGAGGAGGCTACAGTATATTATAGTGCCAGAAAGTAAGGAAGAGTGTGCAAAACAAACAAACTGCAATGATGGAGGTATGCCAAAGGGACATTGGAGCTATCTCAACATTTAAAGATTTCCCAATGGCCAAACTGGTTCAACTTGAACAAAGTAATGATGATAAAATAGTATTGAATTGTAGCCCAAAGAACAAAATAAGCATCCAGGAATCATTACTAATATAAATGATTACTCTTATAAATAAATAAGAGATAATAATAGATAACCCATGCAAAAGAATTCCAAATAATTTATGTAGATATTTTGTCCTCTAAGAGGTAGAAGAGAACTCTCCACATTTCAGGAGAAGGAGGCTCATAGTGGCTTTCTTCTAAAGAACACAGAACAAACATTAGTGGTTAAAATGAGAAGTAACTACACAGGGGTGAAAACTGTCCAACTAACACTACCTCACCTCATTGAACAAGGGCAATATCAACAGTGATTAATCATGCTGATAATATGCACCTTTGATATAAAATGAGGAAAATGGCACTTGACCTATGCGGTTTCCCTGTGAAATCTCAGAACCACAGTTTAATCATGATAAAAATCATTAGAAAAAGGGTAGCTGAGGAATAGTCTACAAAAAAAAAAACCTGACCAGCATTCCTAAAAATAGACAAGGTCATCAAAAGGCAAAAAATGTCTAAGTTACCATTGTAGGCAAGAGTGAGGCTAAGCAGACAGGACAACTAAATATAAGTCTGAGGGGAACCAAAGGATGTTAGTTAGAATGTAAGGAAACATAAATGAGGTATGGATTTTAGTTAGTACTGACACATCAGTATTGGGTCATTATTTGTACCAAATGCCATGCTAATGTAAGACATTAATAATGGCGTAAACGGGGCAAAGTGTGAGAACTCTATTATCTTTGTTACTTTTCATAAATATAAACCAATTCTAAAATAAAAGTTTATCTTTAAAAAAGTGGTTGATGAACTGAATTATAGATGAGCTTAAAAGTGTTTTAATTGAGTTTAAAATAAATGGAGGAAGTAATTTGATAGATCAGAGTTCAGTAAAAGTTTTCTGTTTGAACTTGTCTTGAAAATCTTGCTTAAAGAGGTAAGTCAGGGTTCCAACAGGAGTGTGAGCTGCCACAGTGCCAGAGAAGCCAGAGACAGGGCTATTCACACTGGGAAACAAAACCTTGAGACCAGTTGGAAATAATGATGGAATTCCCCCAGTCCAAGATGCCCACATTGTACAGGTTTTTTATTTTTTATTTTGGTAAACACAGTTTATTAAATTATTTCCAAGGCATGTTATAGGTTACAAGTGCACCCAATAAAAATGGGAAAATCTCACTGGCTTAGAGTGAGTATGAAATTGCTTCTACCTCTGAAAGAAAAGTTTCCTATTTTCTATCTTGCACACTGAAGGGTCTCTTTTAGTGCAGTCATTTGAAGATTTTAATTTCAAGGATACCAAGATAGAAGACCCTATGTCCATGAGAGAGGTTGGTCAGTGTTTATAAACATAAAGTTGTATAGAAAGTGTAAATTCTAATGTTTGATAGCAGAGTAGAGTAACTAAAGTTGGTAGCAATAAGTGTGTCGTATGTTTCAAAGTAGCTAGAAGAGAGCACTCAAAATGTTCCCAACACAGAAAAATGGGAAATACTCAAGGTGATGGGTACCCCAAATACCCTGATTTGATTATTAAACATTCCATGAATGTAAAAAAAAATACATGTACCCCATAAATATGTAAAAACATTATATATCAATAAAACGTCACATGTTTAAAAAACATTATTATGGGAAAACTGCAGTGAGTATAGGGAGACAGAGCCCACTCTTCCAGAAATCATACTTAGGTGTTACCAGTAGAATCTTCCAAGTCAGCTTCCGTCACTATGTTCTTTGAGTATCAGACAAGTTAGCTGTTTCATTGCTGAGTGTACAGCTTACTATATCTATGATCCTGCCAAATTCTAAATCTGGCTATTATTATCCAAATTTTATAGACTTGTCAATATGCCTCAATTTGTGTTATGTTTTCATCTTTTCCTAAAATAACCTTGCTATGCATCACTTACTGTCCATTCATATTTTCTCTTAATTTGCATCACTAAGACTAAGTCATATACAGATGTCTCTTTAATAATTTTTATCGTATCTATAATTTCCAATTCTATAGTAGCTGGATCAACCAATATCCTAAAGGTACCTAAAGGTACCTACCAGATACCTTTGAAATGATTTATGATAAAAGAAACATTTTTTTAATAAGCAGTTTTCTGAGGCCCAACATTAGCTGCCACAGGCCCACAAAAAATATGTGACAGGGCCCAAAAGATCTTTCTTATTTTTTGTATTATGTTTAGCTTTTCTGGCAGAATTCTGTATATGTTTCCTTCATCAGTATGCCAGTGATGTATTAAATTTAACAAGTGGAAAGTGATACACTATGAACTATGTGTGTGTGTGGGGGGGGGGGAAATACAGTAATTAGAGGCATGGGCTCTAAGGCCATACTTTCTACTCTTAGTCCCAAGTCCTTTATACACTTGCTATTTATTGTGTGACACTGAAGACGTTATTTAACCTCTCTGTGCTTCATTTTCTTCAGCTGTAAAAAATTTTGCCTTGTCATATTTTAATAATATATTTTCTGCCATCAGCGTGGACTGGAACTATTCTACAAGTGCATAATGACTAACGTACAATAAGTTAAGGGTTTGTCGAAAGAATGAATGAATGACTTAATGAATGAATGAATCAGTAGTAGTCAGAAAAAGTTCAGAGTGAATATGCACAATAGGAAGTATTGGGGGAACCAGTAGAAACCATGAATGCTTAATAAATGTTGCTTTAATACTTATGATAATGTTAGAAATGTACTTGCAGTGTTTTCCAGTACTGAACTCAGCAGAGGTAATATTAAATGTCATCCTTATTTCTGGAATAATGTTACCTGGAATGTTAGCCATGTTGTTTTCTCAACTTATTTCCATCTGAGGTGAAACTTCATCAGCTTCACACTTAATATAGGTGGCTCACAGGCTTTCAGTAAATTTAAGGTAATTTATGATTTCATCTTTCTCAAGTAATTTTCAATCAAGTGAAGTTATCCAACAAGACTGGAAGTTGCACATGGAAACATTTTATTTTAAGGTTTCATTAGTATGCATAAATTCACAGCCCCTCCCAATCTCTATCCATTTCTGCAAGTAATTGAAAAAAGTGACTCAACATATGTGGATACCAGTTTTTAGGTTAGCAAATGGGGCATGGCATTTTAGAGTGTTTCAAATGTAGAACATTAACTGTATTATAATTTAATTTCTAATAATGAACCAGATTCTTCTTCCCAAATGAAGAAAACATTCTGTGGCAAACATGAAAAAAAAAAAAAAAGACCAGGATGGTGTCATAGAAAGCATTATAGCATGAGGCAGAATATCCATTTTCCGGTCCCCTTATTCATTACCCATGGCTGATGAATTTTGCTTAATTCACTTAGCCTCTATTTCTTCATCCACATAACAGAGATGATAATTCTGTACATACACAAAAGCAGAGGCTTAACCAAATCCTTTCATTCACTTACTACCTACTAACTCCCTACAATGTGCTATGGTCCATTTTTTTCCTTCTTTTGTAGCTGTTTGCACAAGAGCCCGTGTAGGCATGAACTGGGTGAGGACACTGCAATCACGGTGGGTGGCATAGGGTCAGGGCTACTTGCTCATGCAACTACTTGTACATCTGGTCCTGCTTGGGATCAATCCAAATGTACCATTTCCATCTTACAATTGGCTGCTGCTGAGGACATCTGACTTAGACTTGGCAAGTCTGACAGAGTCCAGCATATAACGGGCATTTCCAGATGCACGCTCACTTCATGTTTGCTCCAAGGTCAAGCACTGTGTCTCTACCAGGGCCCAGTAGCGTCAGGAGCTGTTTCTCAAAGAGTATATACTCTGTGCTACAGATGGCATGGCTTTGTTCCAGAATTTCTGAGACCTGCATTGAATTCTCTTGATGGGGATTGCCACAATTTCTATAGTGCTTCTCATGCCACTATGGACACTTCCAATGCCACTGAGTCAGCAGATGTACTGTAGCCTGGGACTTCTGAGGTTCGGCTCCTGTTCCCAGTTTCAACTTAAAGTTGTCAGCCTTCCATGACACTTGGTACTGTGTCAAGGTGGCAGTCGTAGGTTTGGAATGTGCTGCATCCAGAACCTGCTCCACCCCTCCCCCCAAATTTCCAATGGGTGTAATGCTTTGCTGTTGTTGCAGGGGATTCGAGATAGAGCAACTTATCTTTTACAAAAAAAGAGATATCCCAAACATTTCTGACCATGCTACTATAAATATGAAAGTAGCAGGAATTCCCTGGAATGTCCTAGACTTCATCTCCCACCTTCAGAGTACAAGCTTCTTACCAAGGCCTCCAACATAACAGTCTGATCTTGCTCATCCAGTGTAATCAATGCAGTCATTATCATCATGGATCTGTGTGATATTCTGTGGGGAGTCCATGCTCTTCAGTTCTCTGTGGACTATATTATGCTAGAAGCAGGAGAGCTAATATATCCAGAGGAAAAACTGTAAATAAACATCATTTGTCCATATAAATACAAATGTTCCTATTATACTTTTCCAAGTGAGAACGGGGAAAAATGCATTTGCCAGGTTACTGTCTACATGCCATGTACCTAAGACCTTAATAATCTGCTCTAGTAATGAAACCACATCAGCCAGTGCAGCTGTGACCTAGATTACTGCTTGCCTAAGTTTGCAGTAGTCTATGGTCACACTCCAGGATGGATGGATTTTTTATAGGGGCAAAGATAGTAAACCGAAAATGATGAAGAGTACCACAATTACATCTTTTGGGTCTTTAATGTAGCACCAGTTTCCCTCCAAACTCTGTAGACCATGGACTGAATGGGAATGTTATTCCAACTGCCAGGCATGTGGATTCCAATTAAGCAACTAGGGAAATGACCACTGAGTGTGTCCATTAGGCCAGTGGCCACATTGTGAACTGGATCTCATCCAGGACTCCCTGAAGACCTTTTCTGGACACTTTTCTAGGCCCTATTTAAACTCTCCCCACCATGTGGACTCTGTTTATCTGGGGTCCCATCTTCTTCTCTTAACTAGCCCAACTCTTTGATTGTTTCTCCTATAATGAGTCTGGACAGAGGAGGAGAGGTACCACTGAACTTAGTGACCTTATTCTCCTTTCCCTGATTTATTCCTGATAGCCTGAGTAGACGGAACATCCTCTGAGCTTTCCCGTGATCCTCTGAAGGGTCCTTTGTCCCTAACATATCCATCTCAGAAGCCCAGTTATCTCAGATCCTTTCCTTATTTCACCATCTTCCAGAGAAGCAGGATTTCTACGTTGTTGCCATCCTTGCAGATCTCTTGGTATATAGACTTGCTCCTCCCTAGATGGGATTTAACTCTAGTTGGTATCTCACCAGCCAAGACAGAAGGTGAGGGCAGCTCACAATGGAGGTCCCTGTTAGGTAGGAAAGGCATCTGCAATGTTATTCAGCCAGGCTAAGTTCTAGTTATTACTAGAGAAGGGACACCACCCTGAAAGCCCAGAGGACCGGTGTGTCCTATGGAGTCACCATTATCAAAGGTAATCATCCAGATGCCCTCGCCCATGTTTTGAGATGCTAAGTTTTCCCCCAAAAGGAACCTCATGTTCAGCCTGTGTTTTTAGGCCTTTGTATAACAGATCTGCTTTGACTGAGTATTTAAATTTCTTAGAAGCTCTGCCATTGTAATAATGACATCTTCAGGTTGATTCTCAGATACATCTGATCTTCCACTACAGAAGGTAGGAGGCTCTTTATAAAGGATCACAGAGGCCTTTTGGCTGTCACACTTAGCCATCGCCTGCTTAGTTATTGCCCTGGTTCTCTCACTGTGTCTCTGTAGGGCATATATGCAACTTAGCACTAATAATCCGGCTCTATCGTCATGGACATGGTTTGTACCATATCCTTCAATGACAACATCACCGCACCTGCCAAAGCCTCTGCCTTCAGGGATGTTTTCCTAAGTCAGCACAAATGAAACATTTAGTGATTGATCTGTGATCTTGTTCCAGGGATAATTTATACCCCACTACCAACCAGAATAGCATCCTCTTTACCTGGAAGGTTGTGGGTGAACCAGTCTCATTTTCAATCCTGTCACAACCTATTTTCTCAAACCGCTCTCAGAACCATCTGTGCTAGTTCAGGTCCTCCGAGAAGTCAGTAACAGGGTGGGATCAGACACAGGGAATGTGGCAAGGGACCTGGAGGTATCCATGAAGGCTGTCAGGCCATGATGCAGAATCTGAGCTTTTTGAAGGAGATGGGAAAGAAAGCAGAGTGAGTGGCAGAGCTTAGGCTGCACTACAATTGTAAGGACGTTCAGGAGCAGGTGACTGGAGTCCTGAAGGCAACATCAGAGTGCACTCATGTCTCAGGAGACTCTGCCTTCCTTGGAGTCCTGGCCCCTTTTATCAGTGTCTGGGACCAGCCTATGGGAGATGCAGCCTTGGAGAAAACACAGCAGTGGATTTTAGAGTTGGCAGCTGAGTACACGGGTCAAGAATTTTCCATAATCAGAGCTTAAACAAGTTCATTTCCATGACTCCCTACTGGTTAGTATTATTGAGGCTTAAAACATACCAGTCACCATTCTACGTGCATTTTAAGCATTGTCACATGAGGAGATTGGTTCTTTAATGATCATATTTTCACAGAAGGGGTAACTGAAGCTAAATAGCTTGCCCAAGTTCACACAGATAAAAGGTGATAGGAAAGGATTTAAACACTGACATCTCTGGTTATGCAACTAGATGGCTTTACCCAGATGGCTCCTGTCCTCCTCAGAAGGTGCCACGAAAAGATGTGGGAGCAGACAAACACGAGAAAACATAGTTGTTTGTATGCTGATGGTTGTAAAGTGTCCATAGAAGGACTGCTTACATCCCCAGGGGGATCAGAGGTGGCTTTCACTTAATTTAAGGAAGCTTAGGCATTTCATAGACAGCAAAAGGATTCCAGGGAAACATGGGGCAACGCTGAACTGGAAGACGATGTGGAAGAGGATCAATGCTAGTTCCAGCATGGACTTAAATATTTCAAATTATTTGCAGCAATGAGTATCCTGGTCCTTCTCAAAGAGTTAAATAATAAAGAAGCCTGTGTTTTTCCCAAGCTCCTAGTAGCAGGCCACTCCTTCCACCAGAAGAGGCTTAAACAAATACTTTTAGTGCCAAAACAAGCAAAAAGGATCTTGACCATGACATAAAAATGCAGAGAGTAGTGACCCGAAGAGAGAAGGACACCTAAAGCAGCGGCAATAGCAGCAGCAGCAGCCACTGTCATTCACAGAGGTACAAGTGGGAAGGGGCCAAAGCCTTCTGCAGAAGTCCATTGAATAGCGGTTGGCATTAAAAGACTGAAGTGGATGACAAAGGCAAGTTAAGTGTCCACAATTTGGAATACATGTCCTGTTGCTAAAAATAAAAACCTCCGTGAATGCATAAGGAAGCAGTACCCTGGGGAAAAAGTGGACAGAACAGAATGGAAATTTTTCTTTTATATGTAGAGTCCATCTAACGAGTACTGAGATTCTAATTCCCAAGAATCAAAGTCTCAAACTCCTATACCTTATGACATGATCCACCAAGTCCTCTTTGACAACTTCTTACAGAAATTATAGCATGTACACATAAAGAAAAACAAATAAAATATCCTATGCCGTATTGTTTTCAATGGAAAAGTAAATCTAGAGCCAACTGGAATTCTCATAAATGGAAACACCGTTACACTGTGGTGCATCAGAATGCACCAACCGGAGAGAAGTTATTTGTGTGTTCAGTAAACACTTACTGAGATAGTACCATGGATCAGGCATTGTGCTGAACAGTGAAGGTATGGTGTCTGTCTCGGTAAAGCTTATAGTCTGGAGAACACGACAGATGATTATGAAGTAAATGGTGATTCATGAAGATGAACAGGAAAATAAGATGTTGTGATGAAGAAGTAACTCGGGTGAGGGGACAGAGCAGGAGAACTTTAATACTTAAGTCAGGAGGAGAAAGACGAGCTGTCCAAGGTGATGTTTCAGGTAAACCATTCTCCTGCATATAGCCATTCAATTCTCTCACCACCATTATTTGGGTAAGGCTCCTTTTCCCCAGTGTCCATTGTTGTCTGCTTTGTCAAAGATCAGATGGTCGTAGGCAGATGGTTTATATCTGAGCTCTCTGTCCTGTTCCATTGGTCTCTGTCTCTGTTTTCGTACCAATACCACACTGCTTTGCTGTAGCATAATTCGAAGTATAATTTGAAGTCCTGTAATGTGATGCTTCCAGAATTATTCTTTCTGCTTAAAATTGCTTTGGCTCCTTGGACTCTTTTCTATCCAAAGGAAGTGCAGAATTCTTTTTTTCTAGATCTATGAAGTATGATGTTGGCGATTGCGTTGAATTTGTAAATCACTGTGGTTAGCATGGACATTTTAACAACGTTGATTCCACCTATTCATGTATCCTAAAATATTTGTCTTCAAAAAAGTTAAATTAAAAAAAGAAAGTAAAACCAAAGGAATAATATGGGACGGACACTGTTAAAAAGCAAAAGAATGAGTCCAGGTAGGAGGAATGACAAGTAAGATCCAGGGGCGAGAGGAGAGAGAAAGGGCTAATCCAGGAAGACCATATCCCTGAGTAAAGGGGAGAATACAGGATCCAGCTTATAAAAACAACCACTGCCTGCACTGTAATATAAAGGCATTAGAAGGCAGGTGACAGGGGAAATAGGTATATGTCTATTTGTTAATAAAAGCATGAAGGAATTAGTTCTAGTCAACCATTTTCAACTTTCTTCAATGAGTCATAACATGGGTAGAGGATGAAGAGGTGTAAGTGTATGAGTAAGGTGGGGGGGGGGAGGGAAGGAAAAGCAATTTTCCCAGAAAGTGGGAATAGGAATCTATCAAAATGTGTATTGTAGAATTTTCAAGGCAGTGTTGAAAGTCCATAGATAATTGCATACAGCACGGACATGCATATTAATTACTCTTTGTGTGATTAATACACTTCATCCTCTTTGTTTGGCTTTCCACTTGGCAAAACCTCCAGATTTAACACATGTGGAAAAAAACTGTGGAAATGACAAACAGAAAACAAAACCACAATGAGATTTAAACAAGGACACGTACATTACGAGCAACAATGTAAATAGTGCTAAATAGAATTACACTAAAATTATTAAAGTAACTAAAGTGGCAAATGGAATATGACTCGTTTCAACATTATTTACCAAATGAAATAAACTAAAAGGAATCTATTCCTAAAATAACTTCTTAAAATACATTGCCTTTTAAAATGTTTTGGATTTAAGAAAAAGAAAACATATGGGCAGGTAGGAACGTTAACATAAAATGTAGAAGTCTTTGTACCGACTAAATATAGACTAAATATAGATACAGTGGCATGCCAGGCTTCAGCTGAAATTTCTCCACATATAACCTGTAATCATGCCATATTTACCTTTTCAAATGTCTTATTTCTAAGGCACATATAATGGAACCAACAAAAATGGCAATTAACAATGTTATTATATTTCTATAAGTTGGTTTGCACCAATTGTATAAGTATCTATTGCTGAGACTTCAACAGGAAAGGGCCACTTGACCATAAAATAAGGGGAAAAACCATGCAATGGAAATCAACACAACCCTTCAAACCAAATCAGACCAGAAATTTGAACCGATGTTGAAATCCTAAACTTCTAAAAAAGATCTCAAAACCATTTTAATCTGCATACTAGTACTTTTGGGGTGCTAAATGAGGGCATTAAAATTATCTCTATAGTAACAGTTTTCACACTTAGATGTACATAAGACTTAAGTGTAGAGTTCTTGAAAGGAAACTATCTGAGCTCCACTCCACAATGAAGGAATAAGCATCTTTCTGGGGAGACCCAGAAATAGGAAACTATCTGAGCTCCACTCCACAATGAAGGAATCAGCATCTTTCGGGGGAGACCCAGAAATTTGCTTTTTAAAAAAAGTTCCCCAAATTGTTTTAAAGTAGGTGACTTTTGACCACATATTAAAAAAGTACTGCTAGGGAAATTTCAAGTTGTATTTCAGACTAAGGACTTTAGGGTCAACAAAGTTCAAAAAATGAATTTTGTTGGCTTATCGAAACTTTGGGGTTTGGTAATACTGTGCATTTGTCATCTAATATAATTTGGTAATATTAATATGTAGTAACATCATAAATATGTCTGGAAAAGAAGGATCCTAATCCCAATCTCTCCATCTAAATGTCTATCTTCAATCAGAGTGTCTGTCTTTATAATATTTTCCTTATTAAGGTAGTCTTACTGGTTAATGGAGAGTTTAGCATCTAGCTATTCTATTCAGTTCTTCTAAAACTTAAGTATATGTTGAACAACTTAGGTATGCAAATCTTCATTTTCAATTGTATTTTTTATTCAGTATAGACACAAGGACCATCCAATGTACATTTAATATGTTAATGTGAAGGTGCCGTAAGAGAAAATATACACTGGATTTTAAAAGCTTAGTATTAAAAGAGAAAGTAAAAAAAAAACTCATTACCATTCTTTAATATTGATGACATGATGAAATGCTAATATTTAGATATACATGGATAAATATATTTTATCAACAGTAATTCATTTCTCTCTTTCTACTGCTGAAAAGGTAGCTACTAGAACATTTAAAACTACATAGCTGGCAACATTATATTTCTATTGGCTATGGCTGCTTAAACAATTTTGATTAAGTTGTTGTGTATGTAAATTATACCTAATTTGCCATGTATTTTTGTCATTACATTGTTCATTGAACCAGGACCAACAGAGCATCTTGCATTTAGTAATTATTATTTCCATTGCATACAGAAACTAAGGATTGTTATTTGCAGAGAGGCCTGGAAGGAGACGATGTTCTTTCGGGCATAGCAAAAGTGGAAGCACTCGTTTGCTTCCAGGGGTACGTCTCAGAGACATCAGGTGACAGTTTACCAGCATCTGCCAGTGTTCACCTGCCCCCAAAACACCCAAAGGGAAACCTGACAGATAGAAGAAAGTAGAATAAAATCACGATTCACTTAAAGCAACTTAACAACATGAGGAGGAAAATCAGGAGGAGAAACTGGAAATGGAACAGAAAAAAAGGACTTTCTGAGAAGTGGCCTTCTTTATAAAACAATGCAAAGAACTGAACTTCTGATAATAAAGACATTTTGTAAAATAAATCAGATGAATATGATCTTTCAGAAAGCTATGCAAAAAACTAGAACACTTCTGCTCCCCCAATGTCATTATCCAACCAGTTCGAAGTTTCTATGTAACATAGAGATATAGTCGGTGGAGTTTTGCATTAAAAACAGTTCTGAGTTAAATATCATTTTGTTATCCAGGGACATAAATGACAAGTGAGAAATTCAATAACGTGTATACTTTGGTAGAAAAATATGTGACTTTGTATGCTATAAGCATTTATTCAAAACATTCATGCCTGCCTCCTACAAAGTGCTGTACCAAATGATTTAGAGAATAAAAAGGTCAGCTGTACAGAAGTCCTTCCCTTTGATAGGAAGTAAATGTCTATCTTCAGAAAATGATCTCTCAAGATTTCATCCACGCCACTTTTCAGCTTTTCAGTTTTCTGCCGTTGGATGGCTCGTTGTTGCTCTCGTCTTCCCGAGTTCTCCTGTTGGTTTGCTCCATATTTCTGGTCCAGGCAATTGAAACTTTCCTATACTAATCCGTCGAATACCTCTCTGGTGTACTGATGAAGTGCACCCATCTGCAGTGTCTGCTGTGTTATTCTTCAGCTTCACACACAGGCAGCACAAGTGAAGGGAACTCCGACACTTAGGACTCCTATCAGGCTGGCTGATTAGCCTACGTAGGAAGGAAACAAACAGAGAAAGAAGGAAGTATTCCCAGGGTACGGCAGCAGATGAGAGATTCCTGGGCTATTACTCTCTGCTATGGTTTGAACGTGTCCCCTTCGAAACTCATGTTCAGATTTGACTCCTAATATGGCATTGTTGGGGGAGGTAGCTCATGGGAGATGTTTACATGATGGCACTATCTCAGTGACTGAGCTCTTGGTTTCCTGGGAATGGATTAGTTCCTATGAGAACAGGTGGTTCTTAAGTGAAGTCAGCCTCTTGGGTCCTTCTTTACACTTGCCCTCTTCCCTTTCCACTTTCTGCCATGAGTTGAAGCAGCATGAGACCCTCACCAGAGGGGCTACCTGAACTTGGACTTCCAAAACTCTGGGACTGTAAGCCTAATAAACTTCTTTTCTTTATAAATTATCCAGTCTCAGGTATTCTGTTAGAGCAACACAAAATGACTGAACTAACACACTCTCAAATTTCTATACCTCTGTAAAATACATAAGACCATAGCAGAAGTACTAATTTCAAAAAGCAATGCACCAAGAATGCAGATGGAAATGTATGTACTAGCTAGGTGTTGACAAATCTAATTATGAAATAGCTGGCATTATCACAGACATCCTCTTCCTCCGGACCCTTCTCCATTGAGTTATGGCTGAATAGAGTAGGCAGTAAACTCGCTTCAGAAAAAAAAAAAAAAAAGACTCACCTGTCAGGAAAAGCTAAAAACATGGATTTAGTGCAGCATCTGGCAGATATTTATTAGTTATGCCAACTGAAACAGATGGGCAGGCACGCTTTAAAATCTGTTTTTTTATGGCCTAGAATGACAATGAATAATAGGTTAAATATCACACTGATGATTGATCATCATTCCAGAAGAATACAGTGAGCATTTGAAAATTTTCTTTGTTTGAATAGTTTTTCTCTCTCCCCAAGATTTTAGATTAGTCTATATAACTCCTATTTACATGGTAAGTATCATTTTGAAAAACTGGTCATGATATTTGCATTTTTTTTTTTTTGCTAAAAAGCATCAATAGAAATTAAAGATAAATAGTATATGTCAAAATTCACATCTTAGAAGCCTAATCCTCCAATTGTCTATAAATCAAAAGCCTGTTGGATAAGCATGAAATCACTGCATAATATGAGCTAGGGAAGCATATATGTGTCACACACATAATAGATTCTGTTTCTATGACATAGGGCATAATTCTTAGTAATCTCAATTCATTGCAAGAATTTAGTCTTTAAATTCTTTAATGCCATTGCTGTTCTTTGATGTCTATTCCTTGTGGCTCAGCTTCTGCCTCAGACTCACTCTTTGGAGCATCCAAATGTCATCGCAATTTATTCACCACCTTTCTAATGACATAATTCCTATTTGCAATGAGTTCAAACACATTTTTCATTAATGTGCCATGATCCCATGTTGTCTTTTACTCCCCAAATTTTGCAAAATGTTACATCTTTCTCCATTATAGTGATAAATATAAATAAGCATCAGTCACTTTACAGGATCACTAAACCAAGATTATAGTATTTAGTTTGAGAGGTTTTCAGAACCTTACATTTGCTAGATTTTCATAATCCAATCTCTGACAGTAGTGACTATGGGACTGATTTTAGAAAGGCTATAAATAGAAAACTTTCATAGATTAATCAAATCTCTGAGTGAGGTGGTCCTCACTCTGTAAATTTTTTGCGTGGTTTTTGAAAATGTCTTCAGAAATTCATTTCTTATAATTTAATTAATACAGTATTTATTTTACTTTTCCAATTTTAAGAGTATTGTGTTAGGTGTGTTGATGAACAGAGGCCCTACCTCTGAGGAGTTTGTCATGCAGACTGGAAAGCAGAATAGAAATATGTAGTGAGGTTTCCAAGATACTTGTGAGTGGCAATTTTGTGGGATAGAGTCCCACTACTTCCTTTCCTCCATATGTCCCATCTTTATTTTTATTAGTTGATTTACATAAGGACTTTCAGTAGTTTTGTCTAAGAAGAAAGGTAGAACTATGAAGATAGGAAAGTTTTGCACATAAAATTCATGGCGAAGATGGAGGAGAGGAGAGGAGGGGAAGATACAGCATCCATTCCTGGAAGGAAAATTTTTGAACCTTTGTAGTAAATGACATTAGAGATAAAAATCCCAAAAGATTTTCCAAGAATTATTATGTGAGAATTAGAGCATAAAGTAATGACATTTGGGGAAGTGCAAATGATAAAATGTGACACGGGGTGGGAGAGAGGAGATCTTTTTTCAGTTTCTATTGTCTTCTAAACATCTCTGTAGTTTTCACTTGCTAAGACCTCAAAGAATCCTCACAGGAAATCCCTGTGCTTGACAGAGCACCAGGAAATATGCAACATCCGTCCTGAGGCCTTCTGCTGGCCACGCAGGCGTGTGGAGGCACTACTCTCAGATGACTGGGGTAGAGCAGTGTGAGCAGTCTTGGTCCCTGAGCACATTACACTGTTCCCTGGGGTCTCAGAAATAACAAAGATGCAGGTGTTTGGCAGCAAAGTCCTGAACCGATGTATGTATTACATCATGGAATTAATGAGCTATTAAAATTCCCAAATGAAATTCTGAGACATCTAGATAACAAAGTTCTGAAACAGAGGACTACCTTGTCTGGTTCCAGTTCTAAGTGGAAAAGCTTTCAGTTTAACTCCATTTCAGTAATATACTAGCTATGGGTTCGTCATAGATAGTTTCAATCAGTTTAAGAAATGTGGCATCTCTTCAGTGCCCTAATTAGAAAAGGATGCTAGATTTTATCAAATACTTTTCCTGCATCCATTGAGAGGATCCTATGGGCTTTGTTTTTGCTTCAGTTGATATGGTGAATAACGTTTATGGATTTACATATGTTAAAGCAACCTTGCATCTCTGGGATGAAACCTACTTGATCATGATGTATGAATTTTTTGATGATAAGCTGTAATCTATTGGCTAGAATTTTGTTGAGAATTTTTACATCTATATTTATTAGTGAAATTGGTCTAAAGTTCTTCTTTTTAGTTGGGTCTTTTCCTGGTTTTGGTATCAGGGTGATGTTTGCTTCATAGAATGTGTTGGGGAAGATTCCTTCCATCTCAAACTTTGGAATAATTTCTGAAATATAGGAATAAGCTCATCTTTGAAGGTTTGATAGAATTCTTGTGTGAAGCCATAAGGACCAGGCATTTTTTTGTTGGGAGATTTTTTTTATTGTTTCTTTGATCTCAGTGCTTGAAATTGGTCTGTTCAGGAGCTCTATTTCATCCAGGCTAAATCTGGGAGAGGATGTGATTCCAAATATTGATCCATTTCCTTCATATTGTCAAATTTCTGAGCATAGAGTTTCTAGAAGTATTTTGGTAGTTTCTCTGGTATCTCTGTGGCATCAGTTGTTATTTCCCCTTTATCATTTCTGATTGAGGTTACTAGAGATTTTACTTTTCTATTTCTAGATAGTCTGGCCAAAGGCTTATCTATTTTATTTATTTTTTCTAAAAACCAACTCCTTGTTTCATTAATTTTCTGAATGATTCTTTTGTTTTTAATTTCATTAATCTCTGATTTAATTTTGGATATTTCTTTTCTTCTACTTGGTTTAGATTTAGATTGTTCTTTTTCCAATTCCATAACATGGCTTGTGAGTTTGTTGATGTGCTCTCTTTGTTTTTCAAATGTAGGCTTCTAAAGCGATAGATTTTCTTTCAGGACTGCTTTTGCAGTATAACACAGGTTTTGATAACTTGCATCTTGTTGCCACTACCATTTGACATAGTGCTGGAAGTTCTAGCCAGTACAATTAGGCAAGAGAAGAAAATAAAGACCATCCAAATGGGAGCAGAGGAGGTCAAACTCTCCCTCTTTGCTGATTATGTGATCTTATACTTAGAGAACCCCAAAGACTCAACCACAAGACTTTTGGAAGTCATCAAAAAATACAGTAATGTCTCAGGATATAAAATCAATGTCCATAAGTCAGTTACCTTTGTATATGCCAACAATAGCAAAATGAGAAGCTAATTAAAGACACGACTCCCTTCTCCATAGCACCAAAGAAAATGAAATACTTAGGAATATACATAACAAAAGAGGTGAAGGACCTCTATAAAAAAAAATTATGAAACCCTAAGAAAGGACATAGCAGAGGACTTTAACAAATGGAAGAACATACCATGCTCATGACTGGGAAGAATCAACCTTGTTAAAATGTCTATACTTCCCAGAGCATTCTACTGAGTCAACACCATCTCTATTAAAATACCACCATTCTATTTTCAAGACTTGAAGAAAATTATTCTGTATTTTGTATGGAACCAGAAAAAAACCTGTATAGCTAAGGCAGTTTTTAGTAATAAAAACAAAGCTGGGGGTATCACCATACCAGATTTTAGACTATACTACAAGGTCGTAGTGGTCAAGACAGCATAGTACTGGCACAAAAATAGAGACATAGACATTTGGAATCAAATAGAAAACCAGTAAATGAAACCAACAACTTATAACCACCTAATCTTTGATAAACCAAACAAGAACATCCACTGGGGGAAAGACTCCCTATTCAATAAATGGTGCTGGGAGAACTGGATATCTACATGTAAAAGTCTGAAACTGGACCCGCACCTTTCTCCACTCACAAAAAAATTGATTGAAGACGGATAAAGGACTTAAGTTTAAGGCATGGGACAATAAAATTAGTCAAAGAATAAGAAAAACACTGGAAGATATTGGCCTGGGGAAAGACTTTATGAAGACTGCCATGGCAATAGCAACAACAGCAATAATAAACAAATCAGATTTAATTAAACTAAAAAGCTTCTGTACAGCCAAGGAGACAACAACCAAAGCAAATACACAACCTACCCAATGGGAAAGGATATTTGCATATTTTGAATTGGATAAAAGCTTAATAACTGGGATCTATATAGAACTTAAATTAATCCACAAGAAAAAAAGCCAACAATCCCATACATCAATAGGAAAAAGAGAGGAACAGAATCTTCTGTAAAGAAGATAGACGAATAGTTAGCATGAAAAAATGCTCTCCATCCCTAATTATTAGAGAAATGCAAATTAAAACCACCCTGAGATATCATCTAATCCCAGTGAGAATGGCCTATATCACAAAAATCTCAAAACTACAGATGCCAGTGCGGATGTGCAGAGAAAGGAACGCTCTTGCACTGCTGGTGGGACTGCAAACTAATACAACCTTTTTGGAAGGAAGTATGGAGAAACTCAAAGAACTCAGCCTAGACCTCCCGTTTGATCCTGCAATCCCATTACTGGGCATCTATCCAGAAAGAAAAAAACCCTTTATTATAAAGACACTTGTACTAGACTATTTATCACAGCTCAATTTACCATTGCTAAAGATGGAAACTGCCTAAATGCCCTTCAACCCAGATGTAGACTGGCAAGCTGTGGTATATGTATACTATGGAGTACTATTCAGCCATTTAAAAAATGGAGATTTTGCAGCATTTGTATTAACCTGGATGGAGGTGGAACACATTGTTCTTAGTGAAGCATCACAGGAATGGGGAAGCATGAAGCCTATGTATTCAACTTTGATATGAGAACAATTAATGACAATTAATGACACAGTGGGGCATGGGGGAAGGGGAGAGCAGAGAGAGAGAAGGAGGGAGGGGGGTGAGGGAAAGGAAAAGAAAAGAAAATAATGACTAATACTCACATAAATTGGATTTAATTTTGTCCAAAGTACATCATTTGAACATTAAGTTTTAATTCAACTTGTTAATATGTTGTTTAGGATATTGCATCCTCATTTATAAGTGAAATATTTTTGTAATGTCCCTTTATAATAATATATTTTTTCCAGTTTATTATCAGGTATATCCAGATGAAGTAGAATGATCTTGAAGTATTTCTTCTTTTTCCATTGTCTATAAGATTTGGCATGATCTGGCTTTTGAAATTATCTCCTATTTTTATTTATAAATATTAGTTGTCTACTTTTGAGACTTTGAAAAAAAATAGTAAGAAGAAGTTAACTGCTGACCCCATACTGAACCTCAGAGTCAAAGCACTCTGTGATAGACATACTCTTACCTGACAACGTGAATGTTACTTTTTTTGCATCATCATTATTATTATTGCTCAATATTTCATTGCAGCGATTGTCTGATTTCATTTCTGAATGTATTTATCTTTATTTGTTCTTCACGAGGTTTTTGCTTCTAGTCCTTATCTTAGACATTGTTATTAAATTGTAAGCCTTTTTAATTTTGTGAAGGCAAAATTGGAAACCAAATAAACACACATATATGTATGGAGAAAATAAAATAAAAACCAAAGTTCTGAAACAATGATGAACAATTTAAGATGTAGTAAGCACCAACTTGTGCGGTAAGAACTTCAAGTTATAAAACACCAAGAAATGAAAGTAGGGGAAGTCAGTAAAAATCTATTAAGGGTTGTGAATAAAAAGGAACCTGGCAGGATGGTGGGGGGTAAGGGAGGTAGAATTGTTTTAAGTGGTAGCTGCGATGCATTGATAACAAGCTGACTAGATTTGTTGTTATTACTCTTCAAAGAAAAATACTAGTTCAGGGGAGTATGACTTGCCTTTCCTTTACATATTTGTCTGTTCATTCAACACACTGTTGAACACTACACAGAACGAAATTTGGGATATGAATATGCAGAAACATGTCTGTGTCTTCAGGGAGCTCACAGTCTGGTGGAAGCAGACAAAAATATGGGAAATTATAACACAAAGACATAAATGCAGTGAAATAAGCCTGTATACTGTGCCATGGACCAATTCTCACTCTCAAATCCTGTGAGGACAGACGTAGGTAGACATGCTTTCATCATGTGACACTAACAACTCCTGCCTCTAGGTAAATATATTGAGGAAAGAAATCAAGACCACACCCAGCATTAACTTCCACCTGTTACAAAAAGATGACCTGAGACAAATCTCCACTTCAAGATTTGGGGACAGACCCTCTGAGAAGGCACGTCAATGAGCAGCAGAAGCCAAAACCAGAAAGTCTTCATCAGTGGGAAGAGCAGGTGGAGGACAGGGGAGACCTATAACAAGCCTTGTATGACCTGGTACCAAAATGTATTGGCATTGGCTGTGTTGATAGGGTTTAAAACCAAACCCAGAACCTAATCTGGGCTGAAATACAATGTAAGTAAACTTCCAGCCTCACAAGGTGTCTAGTGTTAAAATGAGGGCAGATATTATCAAGGCATGGGCTGATAATGTAGATCATGGAATGTAGATTATGTGGGAAGACACTGATGAAACTGAAGGCATTGAGCTTCTGAGAAGTCTCTTTTTTTCATGGAAGCATTTTCCCCAGCCCACATGAAAGAGGCCTCCCCACCTCCTGTAGACACAACCCTTTCATCCTATCTGAGGTTAATGCTGCATTTTCTGAGGAAATTGTAAAGGCCTCTCTTGGTGCGGGTGCCCTGATGAACGATGCTGAGTGTCCTCAGGACCCCACCTCCTTTCACCTGGACCTATAACCAGACTCAAGTCCCAGAGGACCCTAAAGATGAAGTACAAAGTGTGACCTATCCTGAGAGTGTCCACGTCAAAGGTCTGCTTGAGTTTTCTAGTTTATACAGGCAGGAACATGTGTGGGAATGTATAGTAAGAATGTGGGATAAAGGTGGAAGGAATGTAAAACTGGATCAAGACAAATGTACACAGATATTTGGCATTTAATGTTGCCATTCACGGGGTTAGAAAGGGAACAGAGGTTTATTGGGTTTGTCAACTGAAACATGAACCAAAAAGTGGCCCACACTGAGAAAGTTAGAAACGCCAGCCCTACCCTGGCTTAGAATAGAGATTCAAAGGATCTCTTCACGGGATTCAAAGGATCAAGTAGATTGGAATGTTAGAGTATGTTCACCACTTAAGACCGACTCATCTCCCCTGGGAGGGTCAGGAAGACACGTCTTTTACCACATCTATGAGAAGCAAATTTTTGTATAGGAGCCTCAGCAACCTTGAAGAAGTTCGTGATCACTCCTCTTTGTAAGCCAGACCCTGTAATGGGACTGAGGTCAGTAAATTGGGAGTAAGTGACTATAATCAATCTCCAAAGGCCATTCTGCTATGAACTCAAGGTTTGTGTCCCCCACAAAATTCACATGTTGAGACCCTAACTCCCAGTGGGTGGTATTTGCAAGTGGAGCTTTGGGGATATAATTAAGTGTAGATGAGGTTGTGAGAGGAGAGCCCCCATCATGGCATTAGTGCTCTTATAAGGACAAGAAGAGATGTAAGAGCTCTGTCTTTCTCCAGCTGCATACAGAAAAAAGGCCCTGTGAGCACATAGTAGGGAGACAACTACCTAACAGCAAGGAAAAGGGCTGTAGCCAAGAATTAAGTCTGCCAGCACCTGATCTCAGGTTTCCCCGACTCTAATATTGTGACAAATTTTCTTTTAAGCCAGCCGGTATATAGAACTTGGTTATAACAGCCCAGATGACTAAGACAAGGTGGGTGGTTACGGTAGGAGAGGGCAGAAAGGCCAAAGCAGCAATCAGAATACTCTGACTCACTCAGACCTGTGGCACTGGCGAGCTAATCATAGTGTTCTGGACCTGAAATAGATCAGAATCTTACTAAACTCTTACATGATCTGCACAAGCAGAGAAATTCTAGATCCAGTGATGTCTAATCTGAATCATGAAAATAGAAAGCCGTGACTTCTCAACTCAGTTCCTAGCCAGTTGGTTAACGCAGAACTCCTTGGATGAAGGGAGGACCAGGTCCCCAGAGGAAGGACTCCAGAACACTGGACAAATTTATACCATTTGTCTTTTTCCCAACTATCCCCCAAGGTATCTGTGTGTGACCTTTTGTCTCTATGAATTTGGGAAAAGAAAATAATCTGACTTTTCAGAGACTACTGGACACTGACAGGGTCTGAATGACAGTAATTCCGGGATATTCAAAATTTCATTGTGGTCCACCAGTCAGAGTAGGGGCTTGTGGGAAGGAAGTCAGAATCAATGGAGTTTTTGCTCACAGTGGGCCCGCCCAGTTTCCTGCCCCCATCCTGTGTTTTTCTCTAGTTCTGGAAAGCATAATTGGAACACATACAGTCAGCAGCTGGCAAAACTCCACACTGGTTCCCTGGCCTGTGGGGTAAGGGCATGATGGTGGGAAAGGCCATGTGAAAACCACTAGAACTGCTCCTCCCTCAGCAAATAGTAACCCAGAGCCCTCCTGCTTCCTGGAGGGACTGCAGAAAGGAGTGCCATAATCAAGGACTTGAAAGACGCAAGGTGGCAACTCCCGCCACATCCCCATTCAGCTCACCTATGTGCTTGTGCGGGAGACAGATTGCTCTTGGAGAATGACAGCAGGGTATTGTAAGCTTAACCAGGTGGTGACTTCAATTGCTATTGCTGTGCCAGATGTGGTGTATTGTTTGAACAAATTAATGCATCCATAGGTACCTGGTATGCAGAAATTAATCTGGCAAGTGCTTTTCTTCCTCATACCTGTTAAGATAGATTGCCAGAAGCAGATTGCTCTCAGCTGACAAGACCAGAAATGCATATTCACTGTCCAACCTCAGGAATGTATCAACCTTCCATCCCTATGGCACAATTTAGTTTGCAGGGGTCTGTATCCTCTCTCTCTTCCACCAGGCATTACCCTAGTCCATTGCAATGATGACATCATTCCGATTGGACCTAGTGTGCAAGTACTAGCAGGTGCACTAGACTTATTGGCAAAATATTTATGTCAGAGGGTGGGAAATAGAACAAAAATGCAGGGGGCCAGTGATATCTAGGGCATGTCAAAACTTACCTTTCACAGTGAAGGATAAACTGTTGCATCTGGCCCTTCCTATAACCCAAAAGAACCACAATACACAGTGAACCTCTTTGAATTTTGGAGGAAACATATTTCTCTGGCAGATATGTTATTCCAGCCCAGTTTTAAGGGGGCGGGGGCAGAGTCTACAACATATTTAGGCTTCTGTTCAAATTGCTCTTCCTTTTAAGTCATAATATTCAGAAGATACAATGGTGCTTAAAGGATAAATACTTTATTCAGTATCAAGTATGAATGAATATCTATGGCATATTCCATGCTCATGGATAGGTGGACCATAGGTGAGGCTATGTTTTTCTATTTCTGTTGGTGTTTTGATGAGGATTATATTGAATTTTCATATTGCTTGTGGTAGTATGGACAATTTAACATTATTAATTCTCTAATCCATGAACATGGAATATCTTTTCTTCATTTGTGTATCCTCTGCAAATTCTTTTCATGTTTTGTAGTTTTCATTATAGAGATTTTTCACTTACTTGGTTAAGTTTATTCCTAATTTTATTCCATTTTTAGCAATTGTAAATGGGATTACTTTCTTGGTTTGTTTTTTTGAGATTGTTTACTCTTGGCATATAGAAGTGCTGCTGATTTTAAAGTTGTATCCTGCAACTTTACTGAATTTGTTTTTCAGTTCTAATAGTTTTGGGACAGAGTCCTTAGGTTTCTCTGGATATAGGATCAAGTCATCTAAAAACAAGGATAATTTGACTTTTTCCTTTCCAATTTGGATGTCTACTATTTATATCTACTGTCTGATTGCTCCAGGTAGAATGTCCAGTACTATGTTGAATAACAGTGGTGAAAGTGAGCATCCTGTCTTATTGCAAATCTTATAGGGAAGGTTTTCAGTTTTTTCCACTCAATATGATACGGGCTGTAGATTTGTCTTATATGGCATTTATGTTGAGGTATTCCTTCAGTACCTACAAGTTTTAGAGTTCTTATCATGAAGTAATATTGAATTTCATCAAATGCTTTTTCCAGAAATCAGTTGAAATGCTCATAAGATTTTTGTCATTCATTCTGTTGTAAAGATGTATCACATGTTTCTGTGTATGTCGAGCCATCCTTGTATCCCTAGGATGAATGGATGAATCCCACTTGACCCTGATGAACAATCTTTTTAATGTGCTGTTGAATTGGGTTTATTAGGGTTTTTTTGTTTGTTTGTTTGTTTCTTGCAGTTTTTAGCTGAGGCTGGGTATGAACCCGCCACCTATGGCATATGGGGCCAGCGCCCTACTCCTTAGGTTTACTAGTATTTTGTTGAGGATTTTTGCATTTGTGTTCATCAGAGATATTGGCCCATAGATTTGTTTTTTTGTTGTGTCTTTTGGTATCCAAGCGATAACAGGTGTCATAGAATAAGTTTAGGAGTATTGTCTCCGAGATTGGGTGGAGGTAATAGTTTAAGCAGAACTGGCATTAGTTCTTCTATGAATGCTTTGTAAAATTTAGCAGGGAAGCCATCAGGTCCTGGGTTTTTCTTCAATGGGAAACTTTTTATTACTGTTTCTATCCAGTTGAATGGAATTATTTCTGTGTTTCCTAGAGAAGTCTTCCTCCCTTTGTACATAAGAACTCTAGGTCAGCAAAGCAAATACTTGTGGGGAAAGGAAGCAAAAATTTTGCTTTTGGGTCATGAAGGATGATATTGAGCTGTGCCACTCACATTTCCAGCTCTGGATTCCTAGACCTATAAGTCCTGGCTATGGTATAAACAACACTATTTACTGGACACTGAGTCTAACCACAGAATCTTCTGGGGAATCTTCCCTCTTCCCTGCAAGGTGTTGTTACCTAGCTGGTGCTGCAAATGAGTCTTCAAAAGACCATTACACTGTTCTATCAATCTAGTTGCTTTAGAATGGTGGATAACATGGTAAGACCAGTTAATTCCATGAGCATGGGCAAGCTGCCACATTACATTTTCAGGGAAGTGAGTATATTAAACAGAAGCAATGTTGTATGGAATATGAGAAGAATGGATAAGGCATTCTTACTGGCTGGTTGATCACCCTGGGGAAGAGTGCCATCCTGGGTACTCAGTGTTGGTCTCCGCTGCTGGCAGATTGGATACTGAGCAGTGGCCCAAACCAATTTAGTCTTGGTGAGTGGAAGCCCACTCTGAAGCCAGCCTAGTCTTATCCAAAGCTCATGGTAACTACTTCCTGGCTACATCTGATGTTTAATCAAAGCTCAAGGGCTCTGTATTCAGCAGGTGGTAAATCCTGCCAAGACTGAGTCCTTTCCTTGAGGACAACATGTTCCCTTCTGGATCAGGGTGGGTCTAGAAATATCAGGGGCGTCAGGAACCTGTTTTGTGTAGCTGAGCTGATACCCAAAATGCAAAGCAAAGTTCCCTGAGCTCTTCCTTTCCTTTTCCTAAGTGGAAGAAGATTCTCTCTGAACTGCACTGGCTGGAATTGGGGGAGAGGGTGACACAGACACTGGCTTGTCTGTGGCTGCTAGTTTCACTGGGTCATGTGCACTCAAGCCCAGTGGCTCCAAGCCAGCACAGCTGCAGGAATTGTCCAAGGATTCAGCCTTTGTGGCCCAACTGCCTTAGGAATTTAGTCCAGGCCCCAGGCTGCTTTTTATCAGTCAACGTAAGAGTTACCTAGAACTTGGGTTTTAGGGCAAGAGGACTTCCCTTTCGTGAGGCTGGTCTAAATGCTCCCTTCATGGGCACTGGCAGAATTCTGCCCTGTGCTGTATTGCACTGTGCCAGGGCACCTCTGAGTTTCAATGAAAAAAAAGTACCACAATCACTTTGCTCTCCCTCCACTAGACACGCAGATTCTCTTTCCACCTGGCAAGCTGGCACCACACTACTGGGATGGGGGGTCAGGGGACTGGTGGTGTAGGCAATGAAGATTGGCTTTTCTTCCCTCCTTAGTGCCTCTTTCCTTGATATGATGTCAAAACCAAGTAGTGTAATCACTCACCTGATTTTTTTTTTCTGAAGACACTGGCTTATGTGGATAGTTGCTGAGTTTGGTATTTGTGCAGAGAGATGATCAACAGAGGTTTCTAGTCAGCCATCTTGCTCCCTGACGCCCTTTCAAGATTCTTCCCTGAGAATCTGCTTTCTAAGAATCCTGTGGCATAAATCTTAGCCGAGTTTCACCTGAAAAAAAAAAAAAAAAAAGAACAGATCCAGAGTCAAAAACTTAAGGATACTTATTTGCTTTGGGGAAGTAATCTCCAGGAACAGATACAGTGTCTGAAAAAAGTGAAACAGGAGAAAAAGGGAAAACAAATCTAAAGGTATGTTGTCAAACTAGTAGATACTTCTCTGATCAACCTCACTTGATTCTTTCCAAGAGTCTCTAGGAAACCATGCAGAAGAGGACTCAGAATCATCCACCCAGGGACAGAGAGGGAAGCATTTATCCCGACACTGCTTCTCCTCCTGAATAAGCGTAGCCTATAGGACGTTGACCCATGTGTGATTTCTGGTTGGGATGGGGTAAGGACAATGTAAAACCTCTGGAATGGAAAGCAAGAGGCATGAAGTGTAGTTGAGGCAATGCCCTGGCAGGTTGTGTCTGCACAAATCTGATAGTTGCAAAAATGGATGGAATGAAGGAAGCTGGGAGAATGTGAGTGAGGCAGGGCAAAAGAGTTGTCTGATATAGAGAAAACCAAATGAAAGAATTAATACCCTGCAAAAGAATTGATGTTACTGAATTAAGAAACTCTTGTAAATCTAAAACAGAAATAACAACAAAGAGAAAACTCTCATATAATATTAAAACTCTCATATAATATCAAAAAAAATCTCATTTTCAGAGAGTGAAACTCAGAAAGACCAAAAGCAAGTAAGGAAATGATCCAAGGTAAGACAGAGGAATCATCAATGCTGGTTAGGACACAATAAAGCCTCATTTAATATCTAAAACACAAGTAGGATGAAAATGCTTAAGAGGAAGAGCGATGCTGGTGAGGTGGGGGTGGAATGAGCACCAGGCCCTGCTGGTGGGCATAAGCTGTGGCAGTGACGTGAAGAGTGGCTGACATCACGCACACGACTAAGTGTCTGCACACCCTGGCACCCGGAAAGTGCACTCCTGGATTGATATTCCAAGGAATTCCCAGAGCAAGTTACAGAGATATGGCCAAGAAGGCTCCCAGTAATTTATTTTTTGTACTAGAGAACTATAGGCACCTTGGGTTTCCAGCACTGGTTAAATAGATGGGTAAAGTGTGATTAATACCATATATGGTACTAATTAGCAGTAAGAAGCAAAAGATTAAATGTACATAAAGTGACATAGACCATATAAACAGAGGACTTGGTCACAGAAAGTAGGAAATGAACATAGTGCCATTTAGATAAACACATGTACTCAAACAATATAATTTTTAGAAGAACAGATACAAGAATAGATACATCTAAAATATATAAGAGTGAGCGCTGAGGAATAAAAAAAGAGTGAAGCGGAGGGACAAAGAGAATAAATAATCAAGCACAAGGAGTGCCTTGCATGTGCCAGTAATGATGACAATGTGCTGGGAATTAAGGAGTGAGATTAGCTTGACCTATTGAACATGACACTCAAAGATAAACACAAAAATGAATGAGTAAAGTTGGAAAAAAGAACAAACAGTACTGTGGTGATAAACACACTTCAGCGGTAGTTTCAGCAGTGTGCTGGGCTCTGACACAAGCTCTAACGTGTTATAAAACAAAGAATATCAACCCTATTTATAATTGCTAAGTCATGGATGAAGCCCAAGGGCCCATTGACCCATAAATGGATTAATAAATTGTGGTAAATGTACACCATGGAATATTATGCAGCCTTAAAGGAAGACAGAGACTTTACCTCTTTCATGGTTACATGGATAGAGCTGGAACATATTCTTCTTAGCAAAGTATCTCAAGAATGGAAGAAAAAGTATTCACTGTACTCAGCTCTACTATGAAACCAATATATTAGCACCCACACTTCCATATGAAAGCCATAACCCAACTTCAGCCCAAGATGAAGGGGAGGGGAAGATGGATGGAGGGAGGGTAATGGGTCGGACCACACTTATGCTGCATTTTACATGGGTACATGTCAAATCTACTAAGTGTAGAATATTAATGTCTTAACACAATAATTAAGAAATTGCAGTGAAGGCTGTGTTAACCCATTTGATGTAAGTATTTCAAATTGTATCTAAAAAACAGCACAATGTACCCCATAAATGCATTAGTGCACACAGCTATGATTTAATTTAAAAAACAATGAATATCATAAAATGGAGACAATTGACACAAATCATTTAGTATAAAAGTTTGACAATGAAAGGAAGGACAAATTTGATATGATAGAAAAAAATACTTCAAGTGAAAATATTTGCTTTTGGTTATTTTTTTTCCTTCTTTTTCTAAAGTATGCCCAAGGGCAGTAAAACATGAAAGCAAAGGAGAATAAAGACCAAGCATATTCAGAATTGAGAAGTGTTGAGAGCAAATTTCTTGGAACTGATGCTTACCACACGCATCTTCCACGTTGTGATGTCTCTACGATAGCATCCCACTGAGGACACCCTTTTGTTAGGCAGAAACATTTGCTGAGAATGCCTCCATCTCCCACCTCTGTTGACTTACCAGTCAAATCTATCATACCTGTGCTGAGAGTTACTGACTTGTTCATATTTGAAAATATATACTGACTTTTAGTTACTGTTAAACTAAATTCTTATTTTTACTGTTTGCTTTTTTGTTTTCTGAGATAGGGTTTTACTGTCACCCAAGCTGGAGTACAATGGTGCAATTATAGCTCATTATAACCTCCAACTCATGGGCTCAGGCAATCCTCCTCTCTCAGTCTCCCTAGCAGATCATGTCTGGCTAATTTGCTTTTCCTTTTTGGTAGAGATGAGAAATCACGAGTTGCCTAGGCTGATCTCAAACTCTTGGGCTCAGGTAATTCTTTCATCTTGGCTTCTCAAAATAAACACGTTATTTTAAAAAAATTATATTTGTATTTTAAAGAAAGGGAGAATAGTCTTACTCTGAAGAAATGATTTTCTAATGGGAACTTGAGGCCTTTAGGAAAGCAGGCTACTAAGAGGGGAATACGCTGTGTTAGATAGAAGGCAGAGCATGAAGGAAGACTTCCAAAAACTAGTCATAACACATGAGATGTGTTATGTCAACTTCTCATTCTCTAAGACTCAGAGGCATTATCGATCTTACCCCTTTACAGTTACCTATTTTATGTCAGCTGTTTTCTCTACCTTACTACCTGCATCAGGAATTTCGCCATAAATTAAAGAATATATAGTATTATAAGCCAACCTAAATATCTCCCAAGTCAATATAAATATCATTTAGAGATTAAAGTCTCTTTTTTTTGTATTTAATTTAACCAAATATAAGAGACATTTTCCCTTCTTAGGTAAAGAAAGAAATCTCAATCTTTTGCACATTTCTTATAAAAGAAGGCAGAAAAATTCAAATAATGGTGGTGTTTTACCTGGTTTTCTGATTTTATGGTGTCTTGTGTGTTTTTCGATGTCTTGAGCTTCTTTTGAATTAATACAGAGCACATAGGTGGGAATTTAAAATTATATAAAAATTCAATGTGTAGTCACATAGTTGTGTAATAGTCCAGTTAAATAGGACTGGTATATGCTTTGAAATATCTAGCAATGCCAGAAAAGAATATATATTTAAATTCTGAATACATATATTATTACTGAAATATTTAATATTTAAATATATATTTCAATTCTGAATATATATACATTATTTTATTACTGGAATATTTAATCTCAAATAATAACGAGGTTTTTTGGATCCAAGTAAAGTAGTAGAAATTCCTTAATTATTTTTGTTTCATGTTATGTGTCGCCATTTTATTCTATGGCCTTTTTTTTTTAAGGTTATTCTTTGTGACATTAGCTGGCAACGACCACACACGTGAAAAGTTTGTCACAGCTTTCCTCCTTCCTTTAACTCTTCTCCCTCAAATCAAACACAAGGGGAAATCTCTGCTCAGTTTGGTTTTCTGGGCTCTCCCAACACCCCATATATGGTGTTAGTCCCTTCAACCCAGCAAACTGTTGCTGTATAAGAAGCAATATTCTCCAAGTACAGAGGGTCAGGTAGTGCAAAGATACTTCAGATGATACAGAAGGCCCTTGTCTCCACCACCCAAAGAATTCCTGAACTGCTGTTTGCAATGCTCTGTTTTTGCATGTAACTTTTCTTGGCAGCAGATGCAATATTTATAGTAAAGTCTATCACCGTTTATTAATGTTATACATTAGAGTTATTTGCTACTCTAAAAATGATATGCTAAAATATGCCGAAGCATTTTCAAATAAAACAAGAAAAATGAACTGACAATTTATTAATTACATTTCATTGTTTCAGAATGGAACATGATAAACCTTGAATGAAGCAATACAAATCTATTGGTTCCATTTAGCATAATTGTGCTAACCGTTTGTAATGAAATCTCCAGAGAGTCTTTTTCCACTTCATTTTTCAAAAAATCGCAGGCCTTCTCTTTTCTTTCTTTCCTTATGCCATTTTTCAAAACAGTTACTGTCCAATGATTCATAAACAAGCGGAGGAAGAGCTCAGGGATCACCTGAGGAGGAGTGACGACGTAAAGGTGATTTGAAAAAACTTGTTGCAGGAATAGTTTATCTGGCATGGTAATTTTGTTACCAGAAAAAATTAATCAAAGGACTAATCTCAAAGTTCTAGTAACAGATTGTTAAAATAGATGCATTATTAGTCCTTTACCAGTGATTTCACTTAACAAAAGAAGGAATCCCACCATATGTTTTAGATACTGTATTTTTAATGATTGCACCATAAAACTTCAACTTTGAGGAACTGAAATATGTAGGAACACCAAAGAACTCTGTAGCTAAATTAAATACGGGACCTGTGGTCAGGGCACTTGTGTTAAAGACACAGGGAAGGAGAGATGCACGTTTACATAAAAATGTGCATTTTAAAGGCTACAAGTTCCTTGCCCACATGTTTATATTGCGTTCCTGATAGTTCTAAGAAATGGAGAGTAAGAACGGAGTTGGGGGGAGGCAACAAGGGAAGAAGTAGACAGTTGCTTATGAAATAAACAATTGCTTATTGTATTCTTATATCCAAAGTGAAAGAAAGTTAGAGTAGAGAGAAGATAAGACTCCTAAATAAAGTGCTAAACATGGAAAATAATAAACATGGACCAATTGTTCTCATCATCCATCAGGTTAAATTTTAAAAAAGGATGTGAGGGTTTAAACTAAAACAAGGCCGGCCACACTGGAACATGCCTATAATCCTAGAGCCTGGAGGCTAAGGCAGGTGGATTGCTCGAGCTCAGGAGTTTGAGACCAGCCTGAGGAAGAAAGACCTCGTCTCTACTAAAAATAGAAAAGCTAGCCAGACATCAGTGGCAAGCACCCATAGTCCCAGCTACTCAGGGGGCTGAGGCAAGAGGATCACTTGAGAACAAGAGGTTGAGGTTGCTGTGAGATATGATGCCACAGCACTCTACCCACAGTGACAGAGGGAGACTCTGTCTCAAATACAAATTTTTTTAAAAAGAGGGAGAAAAAAGAAAAACAAAACAAATGCATAGAGAGCTGAAGAACAAGATGAGGAAATGATGAACAGAAAATCTAAATTTAAGAAAAGAAAGAAACAAGATGCAGCAGGGAAGAGCTACACAGCAGGAGGGAAGCTTGCATATTTGAGATCTGGAGCACATCTTGCTTTTTAACATTACCCTCCTTTCTTTTATAAACTAATTTTCAGTAATAACTATAAAATGAAACAACTAATAATAATTGCCAGAAAAATACACACAATAAACTTATTTTATTGAACTTATATACAATTAAGCAAGTAGGGAAAAAAATTAAATAATTCTATGGTATAAAAAAACAAAAACATTATGAAATAACATGTTTAATTACATTAACAAATTTTATTTTGAAAAAAGAAAACAACATGTACCTATATATTTCATTGAAATAATGAATAACATTATAGTTACTGCATAGTGCAATTAAATTTAAAAGGTAGCAATTAATAAAGGAAAATGAATTTCTATTTCAAAGGTATTATCAAATTTCTATAATATTTTATGTTTAAATTAAAAATTTTCACATAACCCAAGTAATATTGCAGCTAGCACTAGCATTTTAGCTTATTTCACTATTTAAAAAACCTACCATAAAATCTATGTATGACCTAGAATGGTAGAAAGGAAATAGTTTGAGTACTATGTCTTATTATAATTATTTATTTTGAATCTACCGTATAAACATATAATGTAAACCTTTGCAACTGGAGGCCCAAACTGTCTGAAATAAGGTCTAACAGTTTGAAATTAGTATGACTGCCCTCTCCAAATATATATATTTAACTAAATTTGCATGTATCCAATATAGACTGTATTACTGGGAAATCTCTCATTTAACTTCCAGGCTGAACAAACATTTAACAATGCACATAATAAGTACACAGTAATTTGAAGTTTACTTAAAAGTTTTAAAAATTCAATTGCTATTGTAACCATAGTATTTATTTAGATCTTAGGCCAAGAAAATAATTTTCAATGGAGGAGTAGTTTATCATTGATATTGTTCAGACTTAACAGTGCATGATGGTAACGGAAAGCACAACAGTGTTTAGTCAGCTTTATCATTTTTTTTTTTAGATTTCAGATTAATATAAGGGTACATACGATTAGGTTATGTCATTTAAATTTGTTAGATAGGCTCAGAGCCTGTAGCTCAGTGGATAAGGCGCCAGCCACATACAACACCAGGACTGGCAGTTTCAAATGGGCCTGTTAAAAAACAATGACAACTACAACAAAAAAATAGCTGAACATGGTGGCAGGCACCTGTAGTCCCAGCTACTTGGGAGGCTGAGGCAAGAGAATCTCTTAAGCCCAAGAGTTTCAGGTTGCTATGAGCTGTGACACCACCGACTCTACCAACGGTGACAGAGTGAGACTCTGTCTCAAAAAATAAATAATAAATAAATAAATAAATTTGTTAGATAAAGTCCAAGTTGTGTAGGCTTCACCCAGGAGGCGTGCCACCTATCCCTACGTTGTGCCCATTAGGTAAGAGCTTACCAATTCCCAACCCTTGTCTTCTCTCCCCACCCTACTCCTTCCACTGTGCTTTCTTGAATTTAATTGTTTTTCTCTCCTGTGAGCATATATTTGTTTCTTAATTCTCT
Organism: Galago senegalensis; assembly: GCA_963575145.1. Taxonomy (NCBI): domain Eukaryota; kingdom Metazoa; phylum Chordata; class Mammalia; order Primates; family Galagidae; genus Galago; species Galago senegalensis. The sequence goes on from CAUYTI010153934.1 coordinate 38,911, forward strand.
ATAGACCATGCACTTCCTTAATGCCTTCTAGGAAAGGCAGTCCCAACACCCCCTTTATTTTATACCACTGCTGCAATGACCAATATTCAAAAAGACTAGAAAAATGGACAAGTCAAAAAATACAAAAAATACAAAGAGGTGAAGGTACAATACACACCCCTATTATGCATGCTGAATTTTACGAAAACTTCTCTTTACGTGATAGGATGAGTTTTCTCCTTAGAGCGCCAAATATTGTTAGTATAAACTCTGCTTGGGCACAGTGCATTTTTATACACTGATATATTCGAACCTTTTATATGAAAGCTATAACCAAATAGCCTAAGAACATGCAGAGGGGGGAGGGAGAAGGGAGGGGGGAATGGGAGAAGGGAGGGGGTTTGGAGGGATCACTTTTGAGGTTTGTCTTATGGGGTACAGGTGAATCTTTCTAAGAGTAGAAAGTGAACATTTTAAAGCAATAACTGAGAAAATGACATGAAGGCTGTGTTGACCAGTTTGATGGAAGTATTTCAGAATGCATGTGAAAACCCCACACTGTACCCCAGAAGAGTATCAATGTACATAGTTAACATTCAATTAA